>BLSH010095756.1:3075834-3092257 GCA_018402905.1 Glandirana rugosa
CGTTTTAGACACATCCGGAGTCTTTTGTATCCCAACCATCTGTGGAGTACCTGCCTGTGATCTAACATATGGTGGAAAACCTCTGTCACCTGTGTTGTCCTCCACGAGGTTCGGCTCTAAACTGGTCTCCTGGTCAGTTACCTACCCAATACAAATGTATTGGTTCCTTTAGGCTCTTAATGGTCAACAAAACCCCAGTCCTATTACAGTTTTCTGTTTTGGAGAACTACGTCTCGGGGGTTTGTCTCTCCCCGAACCTGAGTACCCATCTCAACTCGCTTGTGGACCTTCAAGCCCAAGACGACCAGGCAGGCTTGAAGCCCTGTTTCAGGCCCAGGCCCAGGCCTGCCTTGGGCTTGCTAGCGTGCCGTGCGATCGTTCGGGTTCCGTCCGGACCCGGACCCGGACTTTGTCCCGAAGTTCGGACGGACCAGCAGAACCCGAACTTCCAGGTGTTCGCTCAACTCTACCCATGAGTCCAAGCCCCTCTCTGTTTGGGGGCTCTGCATCAAGAGGTTTTGTCTTTTGACATTATCCTGACCCCAAAACAACTGGTAATTCTCGGATTTCCTTGGTTATGTAAACATAACCCATCCATTGACTGGTCCTCTGGTCAAATCTCGGCTTGGAGCACCTCCTGTTGTGTCCACTGTCTCCAAAAGGTGGTATACAATCTAGTGTCCGTCCATGAGGTGTCTACCAACCCTATGTTTTCTGAGGCCTACACAGATTTTGCTGATATGTCTCTGAAAAGGAAGCGGAGGCTCTTCCTCCACACTGCCCTTATGACTGTGCTATTAACTTGCTTCCCAGTACTCCTCTACCTAAGGGGAGGACTTAACCCTTTAACCTGGCTGAGACTAAAGCAATGGAGGAGTACACTGAAGACATCTTGAAGAAGGGATTCATTTGGCCTTATACCTCCCCCGTGGGGGCTGGGTTCTTTTTTGTTGAGAAAAAGGATGGAGGACTCAGACCCTGTGTAAACTTCAGAGTGCTTAAACGAATTACAGTAAAGAATCGGTATCCTCTTCCCCTGATTACTGAATTGTTTGACTGGGTCCAAGGATCGAAGGTATTTACCAAACTGGACCTTCGTTCAGCATACAACCTTATTAGAATTAAAGCAGGAGACGAATGGAAGACGGCCTTTAATACGAGAAGGGGGCATTATGAGTGTCTGGTGATGCCATTCGGTCTCTGCAATGCCCCCCGCTGTATTCCAGGTGTTTGTGAATGACATTTTCAGGGATCTACTCGACTCTTTCGTTGTCTACTCAGATCATATACTCATTCACTCTAAAGATTTGAAGCTTCATCATTGCCATGTACGCACTGTTCTCCAACGTCTAAGAGATTACCAGTTGTATGCTAAACTTTCCAAATGCTCTTTTGAACAATCGGAAATACCTTTCCTAGGGTATATAATTTCTTCTGAAGGATTCCAGATGGATCTCAAGAAGCTCGATGCCATCTTACAGTGGCCCAGACCTTCCACGTTAAAAGAAGTTCAGTGGTTCATTGGATTTTCGATTTACTATCGAAAATTCATCAAGAATTTCTCCAAGATTCTGGCTCCCATCACAGCCCTCACTAAGAAAGGGACCAATTGCTCTCAGTGAACTCTGGAAGCTCTGGAAGCCTTTAATCTTCTAAAGTCTGCTTTTTTCTCTGCACCTGTGCTACATCATCCTCAGCCTTCTGTTCAATACTTCTTGGAAGTGGATGCCTCAGCTGGAGCAGTGTTATCTCAACGAGACCCTACTTCCAACAAACTACATCCGGTAGCCTTCTTCTCCAAAAGATTCTCTGTCGCAGAACAAAACTGGGACATAGGGAATAGATAACTTCTGGCTATAAAACTAGCATTCTCCGAATGGCAACATTTATTAGAAGGTATGGAACTCCCAGCTGTGGTTCAAACTGACCATAAAAATTTAACCTACTTGGAAAAGGCTCAGAGACTGAATTCCAGACAAGCCCGCTGGGCATTATTCATTACCCGGTTTAATTTTGTCGTAACTTACATTCCTGGTACTAAGAACACCAAGGCCGATGCCCTGTCCCGGCAATTCCGTTATGAAAATAACCAAGCTCCATCGGAGCATATTGTTCCTCCTGAACTAATTATTGCTCAGCTAGATACGACCATAAAAAGGAGTTTGTTGGCTGCTCAGTCCCAGATTCCTGCCAATCTCTTGGTTCCGGATAATACTTTGCATGTACCTGTAGACTTACGTAAAAAAATTTTGCAATGGGCCCATGGACATAAGATATCCAGACATCCTGGTATGAAACAAACCTTCTTACGCCTGAAATCCCAGGTTTGGTAGCCTACGCTTAAAGTGGTTGTCAACTCGTGACAACCACTTTAACTTACAGGTAAGCTTATAATGAAGCTTACCTGTAGGTGCCCTGCATATCTCCCAAAACTGCACAGTTTAGAAGTTATGCTGTGTACTTGCATGTGCCCACGTCATCGGGCACATGCGCAGTGAAGAAACGGCCTCCATGCCGTTCCTTCACTGTGATCGTGCCGTGACTGGCGGCTCCCGCACATATGTGCAGGAGTGACGTCACGTGACTCTGGCCAGTCACAGAGCTGGAGTTATGGCCCCGGAAGGAAGAGGGGCTGAAGATGGACGCTGCCTGGAGTGGGGACATCGCTGGACATAACAGGCTTTGTTTGCAGGGAAGTGACACATAATGGGCTACTATGCAATGCATAGTAGCCCATTAAGCTTCTACTTTGCAGGGGTATATTTCCATCATTGTTTACTTCCTCTTTAAGAAGGATGTGACCACTTTTGTTAAAGCTTGTACTGTTTATGAGGCCATCAAAATGCCTCGATCTGTTCCTCAAGGCCTACTACTACCACTACCTGTTCCCATGCTCCATGGACTCATATAAGTATGGATTTTAGCGCGGATTTGCCGGCTTCCAGGGGGAATACCTTCATCTGGGTAGTGGTACACAGGTTTTAGAAATTAGCACACTTCATTCCGCTGCTTGCCCTAACTTCAGCCCCAAGCTTGGCTCTAGCTTTCATTGAAAATGTTGTCCATTTACACAGTATTCGAGTCGATGTTGTTAGCGCCAGAGGGCCACAATTTATTTCTTCGTTCTGGAGAGCTGTTTGCAAACACCTGGGTATAAAGAATTCCTTGTCTTCTGGATACCATCCTCAATCCTCAAACAGGAAGGGTTAATCAAGATTTAGAAACCTATCTAAGAGCTTACGTTAATGTTGAACATGACAACTGGAGTGAGATGCTTCCTCTAGCTGAATTAGCACACAACTCACAGTGGCACTCTTCCTTGAAATGTTCTCATTTCCAAGATGCCTTTGGTTATCAACCCAAAGTCCTTCCCTTCCAATCTTCACAAGTAGAGGTACCTGCAGCAGCCAACATGGTGCCTAGGTTAACCAAGCATTGGAAGGAAATAAGGAAAGTGTTGCTGCAGTCAGTTCACAGTTACAAGGGGTACGCAAATCGTCGCAGACCTGCACCCCGTTTTCATCTTAATCAGGTTGTATGGTTATCCATTAAGAATATCAAACTGAGACAACCTTCCCCCAAATTTGGACCTAGATATATTGGACCCTTCCGCATCAAGTCAACCCAGTGGCTTATAAACGTTGTTTGCCCTCACATCCTTGGATTACCAATACGTTTCATGTATCCTTGCTTAAACCCTTTTACAAGAATAGGTTTTCACTACCCTCTAGACGTCCTTCTCCTTTATTGGTTGATAACCACCATGAATATGAAATTAGTAAAATCCTGGATTCCCGATGTAAGGGTAGACAATTGCAGTATCTTGTGGACTGGAAAGGCTACTCCGTTGCAGAAAGGACTTGGGTACCAGCTCGCAATGTCAATGCCCCACGACTAGTCAAGTTGTTCCATAATAAGCATCCTTCCAAACCCAAATAGACGGGGGGCATCTATGTGTGGGGGGTACTGTCACGCCCTGACCGGGGATCGATCCTGGGGTCTGGTATGGATTTTAGGGGGAACTCCACGCCAAAATTTTAAAAAAAAATTGATGTGGGGGTCCCCCAAAATCCATACCAGACCCTTATCCGAGCATGCAGCCTGGCCGGGCAGGATGGGGGGGACGAGCGAGTGCCCTCCTCCTGAACCGTACCAGGCCACATGCCTTCAACATCGGGGGGTGGGTGCTTTGGGGCAGGGGGGCTCTGCACTCCCCACCCTGAAGCACCTTGTCCCCATGTTGATGGGGACAAGGGCCTCTTCCCGACAACCCCAGGCTGTGGTTTTCGGGGTCTGCGGGCAGAGGGCTTATCGGAATCTGGAAGCCCCATTTAACAAGGGGGGTCCCCAGATCCCGTCCCCCCATATGTGAATAGGTAGGCCTACCCATTCACCAAAAAAGTAAAAACGACAGGATACAGTTTAGGACAATTCCTTTATTAAAAAATAATTTTAAAAAGTGTCCCATGGTGCACATCCATCGTCAATCACGGCGCCGACTGGACTGAATAATAAAAAATGAAAACCGCATCCGCATCTTACAGAAGCAACTCACGGAATGACAGCTGTTATATAGGCAAGGGCGGGGCCACCCGGTTATGTCACAGGCCATTCGGCGAGTCGCCTCTGAAACACGATGGATGTACATCGAGGGACACTTTTTCTTTTTTCTTTTTTTTTTAATAAAGGAATTGTCCAAAACTGTCTCCTGTCATTTTTACTTTTTTTTACACCTTTTTGGTGAATGGGTAGGGATACAATGTACCTGATAACCATTCACATGGGGGGGGGGTGGGATCTGGGGGCTTCCAGATTCCGATAAGCCCCCACGTCCCCAGACCCCAACAACCACCAGTCAGGGTTGTCGGGAAGAGGCCCTTGTCCCCATCAACATGGGGACAAGGTGCTTTGGGGGGGACCCTAAAGCACCCTCCCCATGTTGAAGGCATGTGGCCTGGTATGGTTCGGGGGGAGGGGCACTCGCTCTCCCCCCCCTATCATGACCTGCCAGGTTGCATGCTCAGATAAGGGTCTGGTATGGATTTTGGGGGGACCCCCACACCATTTTTTTTTTAATTTTGGTGCGGGGTTCCTCTTAAAATCCATACCATATATATACTCTGAACTGTATTATATATACTACTTTATACGGATTGCACTATATACTCTGAACTGCAATATATATATATATATATATATATATACACTATGTGGACTGCACTATATACTCTGAACTGATATATATATTGTGATTTTATGCGAGGCGCCGTAATGGATGGGCGATACTTGTTGCCTCGCATGCGATCATTTTGAGGCAACTAGTGAGAGTCCCACCCGGGTTTTTACAGCCACCGTGGCAGGGCTGGTTCCGACCCGGACTTTCTGGTCCACTCAAATCCTTCTCCACCTGCATTTAATGACCAGGAAGAGAGCAGAGAAGAGCTCTGGATCTCAGAGGGAGAAAGCTGAGTGAGCTCTGTGAGCTAATTTGGACTCGAAGACAAAGGTTTGCACTGTGCTTATGTTTTGTGGGTGTCGGGGACAGCCCCTCGCTGTATAGAGAGGAACCCAACTGTATAGTTTAGCGCCGGATAGCAAGGTATTGTTTTCTGTTTTTTTTCTTATGTGTTTTGACCTTGCAAACCTGTGACAATAAACCTGTCAAACCGTCAGATTTTAAAGAAACTGACCTCTGTGCTGAATCTTTTCCTCTGAAAAGTGATCTCCACGAGCTAATCTCCCACAATATACAGTATCTCACAAAAGTAAGTGCATCCCTCACATTTTTGTAAATATTTTATTTTATCTTTTCATGTGACAACACTGAAGAAATTACACTTTGCTACAATGTAAAGTAGTGAGTGTACAGCTTGTTTAACAGTGTAAATGTGCTGTCCCTTCAAAAAAAACACACAACCATTATTGTCTAAACTGCTGGCAACAAAATGAAAATGTCCAAATTGGGCAAAAGGGTCAATATTTTGTGTGGCCACCATTAATTTCCCACACTGTCTTAACCCTCTTGGACATGGAGTTCACTAGAGCTTCAGAGGTTGTCACTGGAGTCCTCTTCCACTCCTCCATGATGACATCATGGAGCTGGTGGATGTTATAGACCTTGTGCTCCTCCACCTTCCAATTGAGGATGCCCCACAGATGCTCAATAGGGTTTAGGTCTGGAGACATGCTTGGCCAGTTTATCACCTTTACCCTCAGCTTCTTTAGCAAGGCAGTGGTCATCTTGGAGGTGTGTTTGGAGTCATTATCATGTTGGAATACTGCCCTGCAGTCCAGTCTCCGAAGGGAGGGGATCATGCTCTGCTTCAGAATGTCACAGTAAATGTTGGCATTCATGGTTCCCTCATGGTACTGTTTGTACTCCTCACCTGGTTGCCACTACACACGCTTGGTACCATCTAAATCAAATAAGTTTATCTTGGTCTCATCAGACCACAGGACATAGTTCCAGTAATCCATGTCTTTAGTCTGCTTGTCTTCAGCAAACTGTTTTCTTGTGCATCATCTTTAGAAGAGACTTCCTTCTTGGACGACAGCCATACAAACCAATTTTATGCAGTGTGTGGCGTATGGTCTGAGCACTGATAGACTGACCCCCCCCACCCCTTCAACCTCTGCAGTACTCATACGTCTATTTCCCAAAGACTACCTCTGGATATGATGCTGAGCACGTGCACTCAACTTCTTTGGTCGACCATGGCGAGGCCTGTTCTGAGTGAAACTTGTCCTGTTTAACCACTGTATGGTCTTGGCCACCATGCTACAGCTCAGTTTCAGGGTCAAGCCAGTCTTCTTATAGCCTAAACCATCTTTATGTAGAGCAACAATTCTTTTTTTCAGATCCTCAGAGAGTTCTTTGCGATGAGGTGCCATGTTGAACTACCAGTGACCAGTATGAGAGAGTGAGAGCGATAACACCAAATTTAACACACCTGCTCCCCATTCACACCTGAGACCTTGTAACACAAACAAGTCACATGACATCGGGGAGGGAAAATGGCTAATTAGGCCCAATTTAGACATTTTCACTTAGGGGTGTACTCACTTTTGTTGCCAGCGGTTTAGACATTAATGGCTGTAGGCTGAGTTCTTTTAAGGGGACAGTAAAATTTACACTGTTATACAAGCTGTACAATAACTACTTTACATTGTAGCAAGGTGTCATTTCGTCAGTGTTGTCACATGAAAATGATGATATAATAAAATATTTACAAAAATGTGAGATACTGTATATATATTTGTGAGATACTGTATATACAGTCAGGTCCATAAATATTGGGACATCGACACAATTCTAATCTTTTTGGCTCTATACACCACCACAATGGATTTGAAATTAAACTAACAAGATGCGCTTTAACTGCAGACTTTCAGATTTAATTTGAGGGTATTTACATCCAAATCAGGTGAACGGTGTAGGAATTACAACAGTTTGTATATGTGCCTCCCACTTTTTAAGGGACCAAAAGTAATGGGACAATTGGCTGCTCAGCTGTTCCATGGCCAGGTGTGTGTTATTCCCTCATTATCCCATTTACAAGGAGCAGATAAAAGGTCCAGAGTTCATTTCAATTAATGTCTAAACCACTGGCAACAAAAGTGAGAATGTCCTCTAGGCTTTGTGAGGTTTTGAAGAAGAATGGTCATCCTTTTTTGTTACATGCTAGTCTCATGTCGAAAGTGAAGAGGTTACTGACCATACAAAAATTCTCATACAACAGAATTCAACTTCAGAAGTGACGTAATGTGTTGAATAGTTTTGTATGTATTCTTTCGTTTCTGAGCATGCGTAGTCTTGCTCTTACATTTTTTTCAGACAAAAACCGTACTAATTAAACAAAAATCAGACGTTGTGTTCACATCCGACAAAAATTTTATGGTCTGCACATCCATCTTTTGTCATACGAAAAATTGGAATCGCCTTGTCGAAAGCACCATACTAACGATCCGAAAATTGGCAGATCATTCATCGGACAAAATTTTACTTCCGATTTTCGTATCTTGTGTACGGGCCTTTAGGCAAAACTTAGACATGAGGCTCCACTCACACCCTTAATGGGAAAAATAATTCAAGCAAAACATGAACTGTGTAAATTGCATGTATTAAGAGCTTTACAGTGCTGGTGTCAGTGTCCTCTATCTCAATGCTGGTGCCAGTGTGTTCTATCTCAGCACTGGTGTCAGTGCGCTCTGAGTGCTGGTGTCGAGGTACTCTTTCTCAGTACACTGTCTTGGTGCTTGATGTCAGTGTTCTGTCTCTAAGCATTGGTGTCAGTGCCCTCTATCTCAATGCTGGCCTCAGTGCGCTCTCTCTCAGCACTGGTGTCAGTGTGCTCTGAGTGCTGGTGACGAG
The DNA here is from genome assembly GCA_018402905.1 of Glandirana rugosa. Classification (NCBI taxonomy): domain Eukaryota; kingdom Metazoa; phylum Chordata; class Amphibia; order Anura; family Ranidae; genus Glandirana; species Glandirana rugosa. The sequence continues at coordinate 3,084,206 of BLSH010095756.1, forward strand.
GCACTCTTTCTCAGTACACTGTCTTGGTGCTGGTGTCAGTGTTATGTCTCTCTCAGTGCTGGTGTCAGTGCTGTGTCTCTGTCAGTGCTCTGTATCTCTCAGTGCTGTACTCATAGAGCTCCTTGAACTCAGCCTCATAGAAGACAAGGAGCTGTGCAAATTTCACCACCTCAGAGGTCTCATCATCCCTGTTGGGCAGTAGTAGGTCCCCCCAGGACTCCCCATGGGAGATAGCAGCGGGGAAGTCTATTAGAAGGCAGTGCCAGTGCAGGATGTGGAACGCCCGGCCCACCATGGCTGAGGATCAGCACTGGACTGGGCTGGGACCCCCCGACCTTGCAGTGGAGCCCTGCGTAGGTGAGAATAAGGGCAGGGCAGAGGGAGGGGCCAGGGGCTGTCAATCACAGGTGGGCACACTGGGACACTGGCAGAGGACTGAGCTGTCCTGACTGTGGCACTAATAACCAGGAGGAAAGGATGTGGCTAGTCGAGGGGATGGGACAGGGGGTGGATATAAAGGCTGTGGCTGAGGGATGATGGATGCTGGAGGAGGAGGGATGGGGGACCTAGCTCTCTCTTGCTGGTGGTAGCAGGCTGCAGAAGGGAGCTGTGGCATAGTTGCTCTGTCTCTCCCTGCGGCTATAACCCCTGATCCCCTCCACCTTGATTGACAGCCCGGGAGATGGGTGGTCCAGACACCTCTTCTCTCCTACCCCCCTTCCATCCCTTACTGGATCTAACAGCTCCATCCAACCCTGGAGAGTCCTCCTCCCCTGCTCTTCCTTTCCTCGCCACTGCTTACCCTACACTGGGCTGCATCCTCTGGGTGTGCTGGGACTGCCCTGCGGAGCACTTCAGTGGGGAGTGAAGGAGGGGGGCTGTGGTGAACAGGTATCAGATCCCTGCCATCCTCACTAACTCATAACAGAGGACCGGCCAATCACACACCACGCTTGTCACTAACGTAACAATGCCAATCTCAGCTGCATCCAGCACAAATATTTTCCAGCTTGCAGGACCACAATCTAGTTGCCATCAGCCTGAGAGCGATTGTTACCGGGCTAATTTAAGCAATTAACTCTTTCACTGCCACGCCTCTTTGGACCGAGCAAGAGGACACATAATTTTAGCAATACCAATTATGATTTTAGAATAACACACTGTCACCACAGACAGGTATATTCAGATCATTTATCCTAAACAGTAGCACTCTTTAAGGAACAGGTTTGTTATAGCTTGCATTAAGAGCATTAGGGACAAGATTAACACTTTTCAACATAACAGTTTAATAATGAAAAGGTCAGAATTGGTGCAAATAAAATATTTACAGAAAAAGGTGATTCAAAGCAGTAAAGACATAATATACAGCAACAAGAGATCAGATAGAATTTAAGGAAGAAAAGATACTTGCAATTAATGTCCTTGATTGCACAGAGATTGGTCGATGAGTCATACAGGTTCTCAGATGCTCGCAGTTTGATGGTAAAATGGAGAACTGACAACTGTCCTTAGCATTCCCTTTTTCTCTGGGAGTAAAGGTGTGGGCCATATGCCCCTGATCACTCAAATGGGTGAGGAGGGCCCGTGGGCTGTCCGCTACGGACAATGGCATAACAACCCTCCCTGACATGCAGTTTCTATATCAATATTCATATTTATATATATATATATATATATATATATATTTACCATGTTCCTAAAACTGATAAATTATAGTCCAGTATGAAGTTTGCATTCCAACAAGTCTAAACATGACAGGTTTTCAATCTCTACTTTATCTAGGAGGAAGAAGTGTTACCAGAGGTTCCACATATGATCTCACATATGGGTGTCTAGTCTTGAATCATTACAAATTATTAGAGGAAACTAAATATGTCCATATTATGTCTGTGATATTATTATTTTATAAGTTATAACACATGCTGTTTCAAGCTTACTTTGCTAAACTGTTTGCACCTTGTGAGGATTGAGCTTTTTTTTACGACAGAGGTCTGCTCAACTTTTCTAGTCACTGAAGCCTAGCCAGACAGGTTTATGGCTTCAGAGATGTGTATTGGGAACTGATAAGAGATGTCTACTCAGTCACCCTTTTGTGTATTGGATAACTGAATGAAAAAAAAAGTGGGGGCACGGTCCCTGTGAGCTGTCCTCCACAAACCAATATGCTGAGATGAGCTTGAGACATAACAAAATGGCTTCTACGCACACAGCTCCATAGGCAGGACCATTACAGGGGCGATCTGCAATTCTGGGTGCAGCAATGTTATTTCATTTCAGGATTATTGTGCTCCGGCTGCTGGAAGAAGTCTCCTCCCCTTCTCCTCCTCCCCCAGACAACACAACACTGGTCCCGCCTCCTCCCCCATACACATACCATTCTCTGCACTAGCCTGGTCATGGGGCTCATAGCATTAACCCTCCACAGGACGGAGTGCAGTGGCACTGTTGTCAGCCATGGTCCTGAATACTCTTTAATTAGGCAAACGAGGCTGCCGCTAGGCCCCTGTTAGCACAACGCCTTAGTTGCCTAATTAAAGAGCCGCCTCTGCATTTAAAGTACCATTCTTAAAGTACCATTAAGTCCCAGGTTGTAAATGTTAAACACAGATTGTATTGGGAGTACTGATTGTAACTTTTCTGTATTTTCTAGTAGAAAATACTGTATATATGACATTCAAGGGGCCTTCAAAACAGGAACTGGAATCCAATTTTGCCCACAATTCTACTTGGCCTCTTGATTTAGTTTACAATCATCATAAAAAATACAGAGAAAGCTAGACTGTCCTCTCTAGATTTTAAAGGATCAAGACCATTGTAAAATATGCAGTTATTTCTTTGGCCCTTTCCCTTTCCTCCATGATTTTAGCGGTGACTTTGGCTGGAATAGAGGGAGATGAATAGAGCGTATGAGCATCTAATGAGCTTTGATAAATGATATAAAACTAACAGTTCATAGTTTTTTAGCAGCGCAATAATTATGAAACTGAAATTACACATATAAAGTGCTAGTGCAAATAAAGTCCATAAACGTGTAATCTTCAATGCGTGAAGTAACTCTAATGATTAAATCCTCCACCTGTGCCACCACGTGAGAGAAATAATCACATTGAGGCTCACCAGAACACTGAGAGTTAATCAGCACGTCCAGGTAATCAGAATTCCACTATATCTGTGCAATCCATCCACTGCCTGTCATAACGGCATTCAAGGTGGTCAGCTCAACCTGAGTCCGAAAACTCCTGCTGTCTCCTCAACTCCACCAATAGTAGTTTACTCATGCAGAAGGCAAGCAAAGAAACTCCCATAGTGTATCACTTAAAACTTCAATTTCAATAAGAACTAAAATGCGCTTACATATATATGGAAGTAATCAGACATTTGATATCAGAACATCGGAGTAGTCTTTACCGATCCCTGACCGATTAGTGACCGCCACTCAACTTCACTCCTCCAAGCTGTCACCGTCACCTTCGGATCAGATGTGCTCCGTCTGGGTCATTGTATGGCCACGCCCCTGACACGTTTCATCACTTCCGACTTGGTCACAAGAGCTGGCCATACAATGATCCATCCCTGCTTAAGTATCGGCTATACTCCGCCACCATTCACCCAGGATCGTTCCTTGTGGTGTCTTCTAGGACAGGTGCTGATGCGGCTTTTTGCTGGAGTACTTTGAAGATATCGGGTTGTTGACTGTTCAAGGGCGGTGTGTCTCGCATTTACCCTTTCGGGTGCCCCCTTTTGGGGGTGACTAGATGTAAATCATCGGCACCTCAACTCTCTCACCACTACTACATACTTTTGGTCTCTATTATTGGAATTCCCCTTCTTTGGGGATTATTTCCTGCCAGATCTATATGTGTCATCACACTAACCTTGGCCTTTCCCCTTCTGAGAACCCCTCTTGTTACCGTTCTTGGCAACTAATCGTGTTTGGCCAATTTTTGTTTGTTTTCCATATCGTTTATCCTGACATCAGAAATATTTTCTGGAGTGGATGTCCCTTGATTACCAGATTATAAGTATGAAACATCCGGTCCCGGATGATTATTGCTTTTAATTACCGACCACCTACCCCTGAGGAAGATATCTCATTCTGTTACATCGAAATGCGTTGAATCTTGCTCTACCCCCTATGTGGGGCAGACCAGTGGTCTTTTAACCATTTCACCATTTTGTCATTACATTTGTCACGTGCTATCGTCTTATCATGGGGACACACTCTTCCTGTTCCCTTGTGCACTTATGCCTTATGTTGCTTTGATTATATGTGTTGTCTTACCATTTTTAATGTGTACAAATAAACTTTGATTGTTTTTATAATTTGTTCTCTTGATGAGTTGGTTGTCCCAATTTAAACTCCCATCTAGGGGGTTCTTGCTCTGTTTTCCATACTCCGCCACTAGGTGGCAGCGGCATCTCATTCCTACTACCACAGTACGGCCAAATTATCCGTCCTTACCATTAACCCTGTCTCCCCTGATAGGAACCAGGAGCAAGGCGGTTTGAGAGCAATTCAATTGCGTTAAGCAAATGCTAGTACACTTACTATAATCATTTAGCCTAGACGCCTAATAAGCCGTACTTTATAGGGAAACATATACATCATCAACATCTCTACAACCTGATTGATACTCCTCTCCCCAACTGGAGAGGAGTAAATAAAGTAAGGGAAATATCAAAAAAGGAAACCCGCTGGATTCATCTTTTGAAAACTTTAAAGCCAGATGGGTTAAACATTGACCTAGATCTAAACTGTTTTTTTGAGTAACACATTTTGAGTAAGTCATTAAGAATATTCTGCATTTTTAGTTAGAAGTGGTAGTGGTGAGACTCTCCAGCTTAGTGGACTCCACTCAGTGGATGATACGCTCGTGTTTCTGGTTTGACTGGGCACCCATGTGGGTGTTAATGAGTGGATAAATGGTGCTCCATTAATAGGAGATAGCTGTTGTTGTTTTTTCCAATTTTTTCCAACAAATTCATGTATCTATACAATTTGGTAATAGCATAATTACTTATCATCAATTTTTATCTTTATTTTTAATATTCCCTTCCCTACTTTGAAGTTATAATTATGTATTTTAAATATTTGATAATATTTTAGGAATATGTTGAGCTCTTATTTTATCTTATTGAGAATTTTTGTAGTTTAATATAGCCATGCACTATGATGTAATTATTTGAACATGTTGTAGTGCAAATATTTTATATTGTATATGCTAATTGGTTAGTGGGAATCTATGATTAGTATTTCCCTATAAAGTACGGCTTATTAGGCGTCTAGGCTAAATGATTATAGTAAGTGTACTAGCATTTGCTTAATGCAATTGAATTGCTCTCAAACCGCCTTGCTCCTGGTTCCTATTAGGGGAGACAGGGTTAATGGTAAGGACGGATAATTTGGCCGTACTGTGGTATTAGGAATGAGATGCCGCTGCCACCTAGTGGCGGAGTATAGCCGATACTTAAGCAGGGATGGATCGTCGTATGGCCAGCCCTTGTGACCAAGTCGGAAGTGACGAAACGCATCAGGGGCATGGCCAGGCCATACGACGACCCAGACGGAGCACGTCTGATCCGAAGGTGACGGTGACAGCTTGGAGGAGTCAAGTTGAATGGCAGTCACTAATCGGTCACGGATCATTAAAGACTACTCCTATGTTCTGACATCAAATGTCTGATTACTTCCATATACATGTAAGAGCATTTTAGTTCTTATTAAAATTGAAGTTTTAAGTGATACACTATGGGAGTTTTTCTTTGCTTGCCTTCTGTATGAGTAAACTACTATTGGTGGAGTTGAGGAGACAGCAGGAGTTTTCGGATTCAGGTTGAGCTGACCACCTTGAATGCAGTTATGACGGCCAGTGGATGGATTGCACAGATCTAGTGGAATTCTGATTACCTGGACGTGCTGATTAATGGTAAGGACGGATAATTTGGCCGTACTGTGGTATTAGGAATGAGATGCCGCTGCCAATTTTCAATTTGTTAGTACGCTCTTCATTTTCGACATGAGGCAAGCATCCTACAAAAAAACGGACGTTCTGTCGTCCAAAAATCTAAGCACGTGTACGAGGCTTAAAAGTTCAGTGCAAACAAATCCAAACATGTTTAATCAACAGGCAAAGGAATAAAGAGATGACAGCTTACCAGATCCAAAGATGCTAATAGGATCTATATGCGTGTGTCTCCATAATGGGAACTGTTAATGATCACCTGTTGGAATTGAACACCGACTCCCCCCTGTTGCTGAACAAATTTCAACAGGATCCTTGTATGTGTGTCCTCTCCAGGGTAGTTCAGCTAGTTATGAACAGTCCCTGGGATCTCCTTAGACAGAGGCGGCTCTCTAATTAGGCAAATTAGGAGGTCCTCTAAGGCCTCGCACTGACAGGGGCCTCGCAACCACTTAATTGAAGAGTCGCCTCTGCTAACAACAATGCCACTGTGGCGCTGTGCTCCGGCCAGCAGTGGGTTAATGTTGCTTGTGAGCTCCATGGCCAGGCATTGAAGAGAGAGGACGGAGCCATGACTGTTGGACGGTGAGGAGGCGGGGCCAGTGCTGTCTTGTCTGGGTGAGGAGACACAATTCCCGCTGCTCTGGAGATCACCCCCCCACACACACTGGAGTGCTCCGCGGAGTGGTCCCCGCACACCTGGAGGAAGATTCCCAGTATCTGGTAAGTAGTGATGAGGAAGGGAAGAGGAGGGTCCAGCTGGGGAGGAGGCCTCATCAGGGTTGGATGGAGCCCATGGAAGGGGGGGTAGAAAAGAAGAGGTGTCCGGGTGGACCCTCTCTGAGACTGTCAATCAGGGCGGGGGATGCGGGTCTCCAGCTGCGGGGAGAGGCACAGCTGCCATTCCACAACCCCATTCTGCAGCCAGCTACTACCAGCATGCGGAAGAGCCAGGCCCCCCATCCCTCCTCCTTCAGCATCCCTCAGCCTCAGCCACTGGCCTTTATATCCATCCCCTGTCCCATCCCCTCTGCTCCCTTCCTCCTGGTTAACAGTGTTAACAGTCAGGGCAGCTCAGTCCTGTGCCAGTGTCACAGTGTGCCCACCTGTGATTGAGAACCCCTGACCCCTCCTTCCGCCCTGCACTCATCCCCGCCTATGCAGGGCTCCACTGTAGGGGTTGGGAGGTCCCAGCCCAGCACAGTACTGAACCTCAGCCATGGTGGGCTGGGCACTCCACATCCAGCACTGGCACTGCCTGCTGATTGGCTTCTTTGCTTCTATCTCCCTCACTGACACCAGCACCAAGATAGAGCACTGACACCAGCACTGAGCTAGAGAGCACTGACACCAGCACTGAGCTTGAGAGCACTGACACCAGCACTGAGCTACAGCACTGACACCAGCACTGATATAGAGGACAATGACACCAGCACTGAGCTAGAGGACCCTGACACCAGCACTGAGCTAGAGAACACTGACACCAGCACTGAGCTAGAGAACACTGATACTAGCACTGAGCTAGAGAGCGCTGACACCAGCACTGAGCTGGAGAGCACTGACACCAGCACTGAGCTGGAGAGCACTGACACCAGCACTGAGCTGGAGAGCACTGACACCAGCACTGAGCTAGAGAGCACTGACACCAGCACTGAGCTAGAGAGCACTGACACCAGCACTGAGCTAGAGAGCACTGACACCAGCACTGAGCTAGAGAACACTGACACCAGAACTGAGATAGAGAGCACTGACACCAGCACTGAGATAACATGCACTGACACCAGTAATAACAGTCAATTTGAAAGAAGAATTTGTGGGATTTTGAGGTGTCATAAAATAAAAAATGATAATTCAATCTTTTATAAAAATATATAATTATTTTATTAATACAAAAAAACATATAGTGGACACGAGACAAAAAATATTAGGTGATTTACATATAATAATCATGGTACGTTACATTACAAAATTGTTTTGAGTGTATGCTCTACATGTTTCGCCTTTATAGATTCGGCTTCTTCAGGAGCTTTTAAACACCAATTTTGCATTTGTTAGTAACTGAAAGCAGAGAAAAACATCAGAAAAAAAA
>BLSH010095756.1:3092267-3103122 GCA_018402905.1 Glandirana rugosa
AACACCCTAAAACTCCACAGTATTTTATTTTTTACTATTAAGTTAGAAAATATTTTTATATATTAATAAAATAACCAGTTTTATTAACAGTCTGTATCATCAGTCGCGGTTACAACAATACATTGGCGCTGACTACTATGTCTGACAATTATTTTGACCAATAAAATAATTATATATTTTTATAAAAGATTGAATTATCATTTTTTATTTTATGACACCTCAAAATCCCACAAAATCTTCTTTCAAATTGACTGTTATTACTCAAAGAGGGAGATGGTGTATCATGTTAGAATATATCCCTTGAGACTTTCCAAAAAAATATACATGCACTGACACCAGCACTGAGATAGAGAGCACTGACACCAGCAATGAGATAGAGAGCACTGACACCAGCATTGCGATAGAGAGCACTGACACCAACACTGAGATAGAGAGCACTAGCACCAGCACTGAGACAGAGAGCACTGACAACAGCACTGAGATAGAGAACACTGACACCAGCACTGAGCTAGAAAACACTGGCACCAGCACTGCGATAGAGAGCACTGACACCAGCACCGAGATAATGAACACTGACACCAGCACTGAGATAGAGAGCACTGAGATAGAGAACACTGATACCAGCACCGAGATAGAGAACACTGACACCAGCACTGAGCTAGAGAACACTGACACCAGCACTGAGCTAGAGAACACTGACACCAGAACTGAGATAGAGAGCACTGACACCAGCACCGCGATAACATACACTGACACCAGCACTGAGATAGAGAGCACTGACACCAGCACCGAGATAACGAACACTGACACCAGCACTGAGCTAGAGAACACTAACACCAGAACTGAGATAGAGAGCACTGACACCAGCACCGATATAATGTACACTGACACCAGCACTGAGATAGAGAGCAGTGACACCAGCAATGAGATAGAGAGCATTGACACCAGCATTGAGATAGAGAGCACTGAGATAGAGAGCACTGACAACAGCACTGAGATAGAGAATACTGACACCAGCACCAAGATAGAGAACACTGACACCAGCACCGAGATAGAGAACACTGACACCAGCACTGAGCTAGAGAACACTGACACCAGCACTGAGCTAGAGAGCACTGACACCGGCACTGAGCTAGAGAGCATTGACACCAGCACTGAGCTAGAGAGCATTGACACCAGCACTGAGCTAGAGTGCACTGACACCAGCACTGAACTAGAGTGCACTGACACCAGCACTGAGCTAGAGTGCACTGACACCAGCACTGAGCTAGAGTGCACTGACACCAGCACTGAGCTAGAGAGCACTGACACCAGCACTGAGCTAGAGAGCACTGACACCAGCACTGAGCTAGAGAGCACTAACACCATCACTGAGGTAGAGAGCACTGACACCAGCACTGAGCTAGAGAACACTGACACCAGCACTGAGCTAGAGAACACTGACACCAGCACTGAGATAGAGAGCACTGATACCAGCACAGATATAATCCACACTGACACCAGCACAGATATAATGAACACTGACACCAGCACTGAGATAGAGAGCACTGACACCAGCACTGAGATAGAGAGGGCTGACGCTTGCACTGAGATAGAGAACATTGAAACCAGCACCGAGATAGAGAACACTGATACCAGCAATGAGCTAGAGAACACTGACACCAGCACTGAGCTAGAGAGCACTGGCTCAAGCACTGACTTAGAGAACATTGACACCAGCACTGAGCTAGAGAACACTGACATCAGCACTGAGCTAGAGAGCACTGATGCCAGCACCGAGATAGAGAGCACTGACGCCAGCACTGAGATAGATGGAACTGACACCAGCACAGAGATAACGAACACTGACACCAGCACTGAGATAGAGAGCACTGACATAAGCACGGAGATAGAGCACTGACACCAGCACCAAGATAGTGCTCCATCTCCGTGCTGATGTCAGTGCTCTCTATCTCAGTGCTGGTGTCAGTGTTCGTTATCTTGGTGCTGGTGTCAGTGCTCTATCTCAGTGCTGGTGTCGGTGTTCTCTGACACCAGCACCAAGATACAGAGCACTGACACCAGCACTGAGATAGAGAGCACTGACACCAACACTGAGATAGAGCACTGACACCAGCAACAAGATAGAGAACACTGACACCAGCACAGAGACAGAGAACACTGACACCAGCAATGAGATAGAGAGCACTGACACCAGCACTGAGATAGGGAGCACTGACACCAGCACTGAGATGGAGAGCACTGACACCAGCACTGAGATAGAGCACTGACACCAGCACTGAGATAGAGCACTGACACCAGCACTGAAATAGAGAGCACTGACACCAACACTGAGATAGAGCACTGACACCAGCACTGAGATAGAGAGCGCTGACACCAACACCGAGATAGAGCACTGAGATAGAGAGCACTGACACCAGCACTGAGATAGAGAGTACTGATACCAGCACTGAGACAGAGAACACTGACACCAGCACCGAGACAGAGAACACTGACACCAGCACTGAGATAGAGAGCACTGACACCAGCACTGAGATGGAGAGCACTGACACCAGCACTGAGATGGAGAGCACTGACACCAGCACCGAGATAGAGCACTGACACCAGCACTGAGATAGAAAGAACTGACACCAGCACTGAGATAGAGAGCACTGGCACCAGCACTGAGATAGAGGACACTGACACAAGCACTGAGATATAGAGCACTAACACCGGCACCGAGATAGAGAGCACTAACACCAGCACTGAGATAGAGCACTGACACCAGCATTGAGCTAGAGAACACTGACACCAGCACTGAGATAGAGAGCACTGACACCAGCACGGAGATAGAGGACACTGACACCAGCACTGAGATAGAGAGCACTAACACCAGCACTGAGATAGAGAGCACTAACACCAGCACTGAAATACAGCACTGACACCAGCACTGAGATACAGCACTGACGCCAGCACTTTAAAGCTCTTAATATATGCAATTTATACAGTTCATTTTCTTTTTTTATCGCTTGAATTTTTTTTTCCCATTATGGGTGTGAGTGGGGCCTCATGTCTAGGATTTGCCTAAGGCCTCACAAAGCCTAGAGCTGCCCCTGACCTTAGACACTGGCTTGAAGTGCTCAAAAATAAGCGTGTTGGAGAGGTAGAAAAAAAACCATAGTGCATTAACTTTTTAAATAAATAAAAAAATTATAAAAAGTTGCACTTGCAAAAAATTCCAGATAAAATAGCACATTAGTATGAGCATGACCGCCTGCAGTACAGTCTATGCTCTAAAACGCTACACTGCTAGCTCCTTATCCTTATATATTTGGAAATTAAGTTATGTTGCTATTATTTTCAATCGAACCAAGACCTGCATCCCTATTATTTTAACTGAATTGTTTAAATCCAAAAAATAAATATAATGCAGTTACTATTTTTTTTTCTTTACTATGCATTTTGATTCCTGCGGGGCTGCATACGAAACAAAGGCAATTGATTCAATATAAAAATGTAGGTGATACACAATTTTAGGGTGTAGGTTGTACCTATTTCTGTTATGTTAGAGACTGCTCATTCTGATGATTCATAATGGTTGCACAGAATTAGATTTATTGAGCACACACTCTTTTTATTTCCTAAATGTATTTTTAATAAGCTAGGAACCCTCTATGTAACTTGCTTCTAGCACCAAATTTATTCTAGAACATCATTATTGATTCTGCCTACAGGCTGCATGCCTTCACTTCAAAGAAAAATGTATCAACAAGGACGTTTCACTTAAATTTACTATGAAATGTTTGAAGAGATTTCCCAAATCAGTCATTATTGGCAGGATGACTTTAAGCATAAGGGCAAAATGGGCAGGTATACTGGGCTCACGATTCCAGGGAGAGCCATCAGTGCCACCATAGGCATTAAAACTGTGAAAGATCAACTGCAGGCACTGAATTTGAGAACAGTGGACTTTCTTGCGGGTTAATTCACTTGAGCCAGTATAGTTTTGGCCAATTCAAGGAAGGCCTTATTAGAGCATATTAGCACATGGCCAGCAACAGCAGCTTTAACCACTTCTCGACCACGTAACGACTATAAGCGGAGACAGTGTGGCTCTGTCCCGTAAATCGCCGCTTATAGTCGGCGCTCGCGGGCACGGCACTAGGGGGAGAGCAAGCGCTAGGCATGCTCCCTGAGCAATGCCGCAAGACCCGCAATCGCCTGTGACAGAGCCAAAATGGGGAATTGCACATGTAAACGCGGCGGTTCCCCGTTCTGACAGGCGGTGTGTCAGATATCTACTGATCCCTTTACTCGGGATCAGTTAGATCTCTGGTGCCCCTGGCAGCCCAGCCCCCATACAGTTAGAACACACACACAGGGAACACAGTTAACCTCTTTACTGCCCCCTTCAGGTTAACCCCTTCCCTGCCAATGACATTTATACAGTAATCAGTGAATATTTAACCACTTCCCTACCGCCGTATACAGAATGACGGCCGGGAAGTGGTTGAGTTATCCTGCCTGGGTGTCATATGACATCCAGCAGGATAACATGCCGGCGCGTGATGAATCACGGCTGATCATAGTGTAAACAGCAAGAGCCGTATATCGGCTTTTCCTTTAGTCGCGTCTGCAGACGCTAGTAGTGGAGAGCCGATCAGCGGCTCTCCTGACAGGGGGGGGTCTGTGCTGATTGTTTATCAGCTCAGCCCCCCTCGGATTGCCACCCTAGACCACCAGGGAGCCGACCAGGACCACCAGGGAGCCCACACAGTGATGCCACCCAGGGACCACCAGGGATGCCACCCTAGACCACCAGGTAAGGGGCACAATGCCCAATAGGGATGGCACTGTGCCCATTTGTGATGCTTGCCAGTGCCATCCAACTGCTGCTACAATATCAGTGCCTCCTATCAGTGCCCACCAATGCTCATCAGTGCCACCTATCAGTGCCCGTCAGTGCTGCTTATCAGTGCAGCCTACCAGTGCCCATCAGTGCAGCATATCAGTGCCCATCAGTGCTGCATATTAGTGCCACCTCATCAGTGCTGCCTCATCAGTGCAAATCAGTACTGCCTCATCAGTGCCCATCAATGCAGCCTCATCAGTGCCCATCAGTGAAGGAGAAAATGTAATTATTTACAAAGTTTTGTGACTGGAAAAAAAGAAGATTTTTTTTATTTGTAGCGCAAAAAATAAAAACCCCAGAGGTGATCAAATACCACCAAAAGAAAGCTCTATTTGTGGGGGAAAAAATTATAAAACGTAGTTTTGGTACAGCGTCGCACCACTGTGCAATTGTTATTCAAAATGCAACAGTGCTGAAAGTTGAAAATTGGTCTGGTAGGGAAGTGTTCTAATGGTATTGAAGCGGTTAAATTTCTGATCGCTGTATAAATGTCATTGGTCCCAAAAAAGTGTCAAAAATGTCCGACATGTCCGCCGCAATATCACAGTCCTGATAAAAATCGCAGATCTCCGCCATTACTAGTAAAAAAAGAAAAAAAATTTAAAAATGCCAGTAAGGAATTCTCATGTTTGTAAACACGACAACTTTTGCGCAAACCAATCAATAAAAGCTGATTGTGATTTTTTTTTTTACCAAAAATATGAGAAAGAATATAAATCGGCCAAAACCATGAATAAATTTGTTTTTTTATATTTTTTTTGGATATGTAGTTTAGCAAAAAGTAAGAAATATATTTTTTTTGCAAAATTGTCGCTCTTTTTTTTTTATAGCGGTGATCAGAAATGACGCAGAGGTGATCAAATACCACCAAAAGAAAGCTCTATTTGTGGGGAAAAAAAGGACGCAAATTTTGTTTGGGTACAACATCCCACGACTGCGCAATCATCAGTTAAAGCGGCTCTGTGCCGAATCGAAAAAGGTGCTTTGGTCCTAAGGTGGGAAATCCTTCCGGGGCTGAAGTGGTTAAAATGTTCTATAAATTATCCCACCTATATAATATATTATATATATAAATATAATATAATCACTAACATTTAAAAAAATTCTGTCTCTGACAGAAACTGTCATAACATACTTTTTTATTAGGGCATTTTCATTGACCTTCAATGTACAGGGGGCTTTGAGCGAGTTTTTCCAATGACCACCAATTTAAAGTGGTTGTTAAGCCACTTGTATAAAATGCTAACATTCCCTCTGTATTAGCAAAATAAGTTGCCCTGTGCCTCTGTTATAACATATATATGCTTATCTGTATAGATAACACACAGTCTTCCTAAGATGAATTGTTGTTTGTCTCTCTCCTCTGCTCAGCAAAGAATTCCTGAGGGAAGGGCCGAGCACTGCTGCTGAGGTCAGCTGAAGAGGAGAGGAGAGAGAGCTGTGTGTAGGAAGCCAGAGTGTTATCTATATAGATAAGAATATTTATCATATAACACTGACACAGGGGAACTTCTTGTTCTAATACAGAGGGCATAGGGGCTTTAAAAGTTAATTATGAGAGCAGAGAAGACACTCTACGTACTGACAGGGAAGGGGAAGGGGAAGGGGGGAGTTGAAGACAGGCAGAGGAGAATAGGAGAGCTGCTAGCGACACAGACTGCACAGACCACGGGGCTCTCAAGATCAGCTAATAGATAGGGGAGTCAGCACCTGGCATTATAAAACAGGTATTTTAGGGGATACAGAGGGATAATTTAAATAGCAAAAGCACCATGCTGCTAATTGCACATTAAAGAGACAGAGGCAGCATTTTTTTGGGGTTAACAAACGCTTTAACTTAAAGGGATTGTAAAGGCAGAAGTTTTTTTAAATCTTAATGCATTCCATGCATTAAGATAAAAAACATTATGTGTGCAGCAGCCCCCCTCATTTCCCCTAATATTTACCTGAGGTCCCCCTAGCTCCAGCGATGTTGTAGGAATGTCTAGGGTGTCCGGGACTACCCTCCTCATTGGCTGAGACAGCAGCACGGCCCATTTGGCTTCCATTGCTGTCAATCAAAATCAGTCAGCCAGCCAATGAGAATAGAAAGTGGGCAGGCCCGGGCCACAGCTCCGTATCTGAATGGACACTAGCATAACTATAGCATAACTATGATACTCTAAAAATGGGACAGATGAGCAGAGTCTTTCAGACTTTGTTTTTAATGAACAACATGGAATGTTTACCTACTACACCAGTTGCTTGGTTGTAAGTTTGAAACATAATAATGTTCAAATTGTACATGCATGAGTAGTATATATGTGTTTTTGATCAATATATTTATATTCTAGATAAACACTACCTCTCATACTCCTGATGAAGGAGATAATCATTCTCTGAAACACGTCTGGTGGAGGAAATCTTTTTGCACTTAGATAATCACGCACAGTTGGTGTAACAATAGTTGTGCATACCATGTCATACACTGTATAGTGTTTTTTATTCAATGATGTAATGAAATTGTGTTTTTTTTTTTACTAATTTATGTCTGACATACTGTGACTCCAGTGCCTAAAAAGTCCCATCAATAGGGGATTTCTGTGTTTTGTGACTCGGCTCGGGTGTTCCCATAGCAAGCTGCTTGCTGTGGGGGCACCCAACAGGAGGGAGGGGCCAGGTGCACCGAAGAGGGACTCGAGAAGAGGAGGATCCGGGCTGCTCTGTGCAAATCCACTGCAATAGAGGAGGTAAATATGACATGTTTATTATTTTTAATTAAAAAAAAAACAAGACTTTACAATGACTTTAAGTGTTTAACTTAAGGTGTGTGTGTGTGGGGGGGGGGGGGGGGGTGTCCACGCTGACCATCAATGTAATGGTTTCTATTTTATTGTAAGGGGGCCTTTCCACTTCATCAATATAAAAGGGACTTTGGGGTGGCACCAATGTAATAAAGCCTAATGTAATGAAACCTAATAGACGGCAAATTTTCACTAACTACCAATAAAAAGGTAGTGTTTATTGGGGACATAAGACACCAACCAATTTAAGTGGACTGTGGGGTAAGAGCTCTGTGTCAACATGTTTGTCTATCTCTTCTTTCAGGTCTCGGATCTTTTTTTTTTTTTTCCATGTCAGTAAACTGCCAGGGTATAAAGTGTTCAGTGTATTATTCATACCAACATCTGGCTTAGTCACACCACTGTGGTATTTTGCCTTTTTTTTTTCTTTTTTCCTTCCTTTCTCTTTCTTTTATTACTTTATTATCCCATTCCAATAAAAAACACTTTACAATACATTTTAAGATTAGAAAAAAAAAATGGGGAAAGAACCCCACCTTATCCACCTCTCACCACAAGAAACCTAACCCTTTTTCTACCCCCCCCAAACCCCCCAACATCCCACCCTCCTGGTCTCCCATGTCATTTTTTTCTTGTTCTGTGCGGATTCCGTTTCTGCCATCCTCAGCTCCAAATATTCTTGTGATTTTTTAAATCTCACCCAGTTCTCCCATTTTCCCGCTCTTTCATCTGTTTCTTCAATTTCTGTAATTTTTAAATATTCCATATTGGCTATCTCCTCCACCCTGTTACACCATTCTATTAATGGAGGGCACTCTGTTTTTTGCCAGTATTTAGGGATTAAGCCCTTTGCTGCATTCAGGAGGATCGGTGTTAGCGTTTTTACATATTGTTTAATGGGACCTTTCCCTCCATGGAATAAACCTATCCATGAGTCCAACGTGAACTCTACTTCAGAAATTTTGGAAATTTTACCACTCTTTCAGGTGTTAGGTACCACCACGATATACATTTATAATTCATTTCCCACGTTTTGCTGTCCATTGCGGTTTTATACACTAAAATCATATGACATGTTTATTATTTTTAATTTAAAAAAAAACAAGACTTTACAATGACTTTAAGTGTTTAACTTAAGGTGTGTGTGGGGGGGGTGGGGGGGGGGGGTGTCCACGCTGACCATCAATGTAATGGTTTCTATTTTATTGTAAGGGGGCCTTTCCACTTCATCAATATAGAAGGGACTTTGGGGTGGCACCAATGTAATAAAGCCTAATGTAATGAAACCTAATAGACAGCAGTATTTTCACTAACTACCAATAAAAAGGTAGTGTTTATTAGGGGACATAAGACACCAACCAATTTAAGTGGACTGTGGGGTATGAGATCTGTGTCAACATGTTTGTCTATCTCTTTTTTCAGGTCTCGGATCTTTTTTTTTTTTTTTTCCATGTCAGTAAACTGCCAGGGTATAAAGTGTTCAGTGTATTATTAATACCAACATCTGGCTTAGTCACACCACTGTGGTATTTTGTCTTTTTTTTTTTTTTTTTTTTTCCTTCCTTTCTCTTTCTTTATTATCCCATTCCAATAAAAACACTTTACAATACATTTTAAGATTAGAAAAATAAATGGGGAAAGAACCCCACCTTATCCACCTCTCACCACAACAAACCTAACCCTTTTTCTACCCCCCCCCCCAAACCCCCCAACCTCCCACCCTCCTGGTCTCCCATGTCATTTTTTCTTGTTCTGTGCGGATTCCATTTCTGCCATCCTCAGCTCCAAATATTCTTGTGATTTTTTAAATCTCACCCAGTTCTCCCATTTTCCCGCTCTTTCATCTGTTTCTTCAATTTCTGTAATTTTTAAATATTCCATATTGGCTATCTCCTCCACCCTGTTACACCATTCTATTAATTGAGGGCACTCTGTTTTTTGCCAGTATTTAGGTATTAAGCCCTTTGCTGCATTCAGGAGGATCGGTGTTAGCGTTTTTACATATTGTTTAATGGGACCTTTCCCTCCATGGAATAAACCTATCCATGGGTCCAACGTAATCTCTACTTCAGTTATTATTTTTATTAAATCTATTACCCTACCCCAGTACTCTTTAATGATTGGGCAATCCCACCATAGATGTGCCATTGTCCCCTTCATCCTGCAGCCACGCAAAGTGCAGACTTCTCCCTTTTTGAAATTTTACCACTCTTTCAGGTGTTAGATACCACCGCGATATACATTTATAATTCATTTCCCACGTTTTGCTGTCCATTGCGGTTTTATACACTAAAATAATTATTTTTTTTCACCGTTGACCCTCCACCCATGCACCTAAATCTTCCTCCAATCTATCCATATATGGAGGTCGCTCCTCTTCTCCAAGTGCCATCAGCACCTTATACATCCTTGAGACCCCTCCTTTAGTTTTTTTTGTTGTACAAATTTTTTCCAGTATGATAGTTCACTCTCTGATCTCAGCGGGTGTGGGTGGGAGTCCACAAAATGTTTCAATTGGAGGTACCTCCATACATCGATATTACAGAACCTCCCACTCTGTCTTAATTCTTCTAGTGACCCCAATCTTCCCTTGAACATTATATATTTTAGTTTTAGGTCTCAGATCTAAGAGTGGAGATTTAAGCATGTTGGCTGTTGCAAATATGCTTTAGATTACATTCAGATTTTTTGCTGTAGACCAACTTTCTGGGGTACAGGACTCCTTACTAGATCACTTGGCTAGCTTGATCTCAAGTACACTACCCCTAACATATGCATCTTAAAGTTCTGTCAGCTTTAATGAAGAAGAAAAGATGGGAGAGGGCATCCATAAGTAAGGATGAGAAGAGTGAATTTGGCAATATTGATTTAGCCTTTGCCTAAATGTGGTTAAAATTAGCCTCTAGGCTGCTTAGGCAATATTTGAATGAAAATAAACTGTCTAACTTTAGGTCAGGCAACTTTATGCAATACATTAATGCCTTTATGATGTACTTGTGCATGATGCTCATGTGCATCACAATACTTTGTATATGTGAGGGAAGTTGGAGCATTCTCTAATCTCCAGATATGCTAATAAGCGGTGAGTGGGGAGACTAGTGCTCTATAGCAATTCCAGGAAGAAGAACTGAACTACTGAGCAGTAATAATGAGCTTAACTGGGTTTGTTTTGATTCAAATA
>BLSH010095756.1:3123604-3146139 GCA_018402905.1 Glandirana rugosa
CTGTCTCCTACTCCTGCCGAATCATTATATATATCTATATATATATATATATACACGGTGCATTCAGTGTAGACTATATATACAGTGCATTCGGCGGTGCACAGTATATAATACACTTCAGGCGGTGTACAGTATTTAATACAGTGCAGTCGGTGTACAGTATATAATACAGTGTGTACAGTGTACACAGTATATAATACAGTGTGTACAGTGTATAATACAGTGCAGTCAGCATACAGTATATAATACAGTGTAGATCCCCATCATGTCCGGAAGGCCACCAAGGAGAGGCAGACACTCACAGGCCACTAAAAGAGGGAAAGCAGCCTCTGTGTCTACAGTGAAAAGTGGAGGTGGCAGACACGGTGCATGCTCTGCAGGCGGGTCATGCTTGTCCTTTTTTTCTGCTGCTGGACGTATTATTGAGCCACAACATGCAGAAGAGTTGGTGGAGTGGATAACTAAGCCGTCCTCATCCTCTGTCACCCAGGTTCATACTAGTTTGCCTTCCATCGCAGCTGCCAAAGCAGCCTATTCGACTGGATCCTTGTCCACAGTTACTCCTTCTGTAGCCCCACCATCATGCACGGAGTCACCAGAATTATTCGACCATAGTGTCGGTTACATGCTGATGGAGGATGCGCAGCAATTTAAAGGCTCCAATGTTGGTTCCCAGGTTGAAGAAGGGAGTAACGTGATCCTAGAGAAAGGGGGTGCCACAGAAACACAAGAAACTAGCAGTCATGTTCCCCCAGCTGCAGCATACTGCCAAGTTTGCTCCAGTGATGAGGAGGGAGGGGATGATGAGGTCACTGACTGTAATTGGGTGCCTGAGAAAAGAGAGGAGAAAAGTGAGGAGGAGGAGGCACAACTCTAATGAGACAGGATGTCCTCCAGGGGCCAGCTTAAGGACAGCCACCCTATTGCATCCCACCACAGAGCTCCACAGGTGAAGGGCGCTGCTGACTCCCCACTGACTTCAAAAAGTTCATTGGTGTGGGCTATTTTCAATACATGTGCAGTAGATCGCACCATTGCTGTTTGCAATCTATGTCTAAAGCAGATTAAGCACAGCCAGAACACCAGCAATTGGGCACCACATTCTTGACAAGACAAATGACGACCTGCCGTGCAGTTCGTTGGCAACAGCACCTGAAAGACCCACATCATAAAACAAGGTGGACTTCTCCTTGCAACTCATCTGGGATCTCAACCCCTACTATACCTCCAGTCCTCTCAAAAACCTGCACTGAGAGGAATGAAGGTATAGCAAATGGTGCCACAAGTACTTGCAGCCAATCTGCTAGCAGGACACCACCGGTTGATTTCAGCAGGCAAATTTCCCTACCCCAGTTGCTAAACAGTAAAAAAAAAAATACTGTCCCAGCCCTCCACATGCTCAGCATCTAAACGCTAGCTTGGCCAAATTGCTAGCACTACAACTGCTGCCTTTTCAGCTGGTAGACTCTGCCCCCTTTCGTGAATTTGTGGAATATGCTGTACCACAGTGGCAGGTTCCAAAAAGAAATTTATTTTCACGTAAGGCCATTCTAGTTCTCTACCATCATGTGGAAGGTAATGTTTTCGTCTGGTTGGACAGGGCGGTCAGCAGCAAGGTTCATATTACCGCTAACTCATGGTCAAGCGGGCATGATCAGGGACGTTACCTTTCCTTCACAGCGCACTGGGTAACTCTGCTGGCAGCTGGAAAGGATACAGTACAGGGTTCAGTGTTGGAGCTAGTTCCACCACCATGCCTCCAAAAAGCTGGTGGTGATTCTTCTACATCTGTCTGCTCTACCCCCTCCTCTTTTTCTTTCTCTGTAGCCTCTTCTGCAGAATTGTCCTCTGAACCAGCAGTGCTCCCTAAGTGTTCAAGGGGCTATGCAAGCAGTCAGGCTAAAAGATGCCATGCAGTGCTTCAGTTGGTCTGTCTAGGGGACAGGAGCCATACTGGGGCAGAGATTCTGTCAGCTCTTTGGGGGGCAGGCTCAGAGGTGGTTGACGCCAAGGCAGGTTGAACCAGGAATGGTTGTATGGGACAATGGCACCAACCTTCTCTCTGTCCTCTAACAGGGACACTTGACACATGTTCCATGCTTGGCACACTTCCTGAATTTGGTGGTGCAGTGTTTCTTGACCAGGTACCCAGGTTTACCAGATATTCTAAGGCAGGCCAGAAAAGTCTGTGGTAATTTCCAGTGGTCCTACAATGCCAGTGCTCAGCTGGCTGACATTCAATGGAAATTCAACTTGCCCACCAACCCCCTCATTTGTGACATGCCGACCAGGTGGAACTCAACATTCGCAATGCTGCAGCAGCTGCACACACAGCAGAGGGCCATCATGAGTACCTGTGTGAGTATGGCACCAGGACAGACTCAGAAGAGCTCGGCTTCTTTTTGCCAAGCCAGTGGCTACTGATCAAGGATGCATGCACTGTCCTGTCACCATTTGAGAAGGCCACAAGGATGGTGAGCAGCGACAATGCACGTATCAGTGACACTGTCGCACTAGTCTTCCTGCTGGAGCACACGCTTCGTGGAATCATGGACAGGGCTCTTGAGCCAGAACAGCGGGAGGAAGAGGAGGACTTCCTTTCCTCTCAAGGCCCCCTTTATGCAGATAGCATTCCTGCTGGGCCGTCAAACACACAGGAAGAAGAGGAGGAGGAGGATTGTGTTAGCATGGATGTAAAGGATACCACACAGCAGTCTTCAAGGGATGGTTTTCAGTCCCCAGAAACCCAAGGAGATGTACTTGGCTGGGAGGAGGTAGTTCCTAACAATGTCATCTTAGTGAACCAGAGGACTCAGAATATCATGCCTCTGCAAAGTTACGCTGCATGGGCTCCCTGATTCTGTAAAGCCTGCGAAAGGACCCTAGGATTTGTGGTATCAAGGAGAGTGATCATTACTGGCTGGCAACCTTTTTTGATCCACGTCACAAGGGTGAAGTTGCAAAACTCATTCTACCTTCGCAGAGCGCCAAGGGTTCAAGCAACCATCAGCAGCATCTGCATTATATGGTGCAGAAATATCTAGGGGCAAGAGCAGACTTGGAGACCTTTCCAACAGAGCATCCACTGGGTTACTGGGTGTTGAGGATGGAACACTGGCCAGAACTTGCTCAATATGCAACCAAGCTACTGGCCTGTCCTGCATCCAGTGTGCTTTCTAAACGGACGTTCAGTGCTGCTGGAGGGTTTGTATTGGATCAAAGAGTGTGCCTGTCCACAGACTCAATTGATAGGCTCCCATTCATAAAAATGAATCAGTCCTGGATCAGCAGCTATCAAGCCCCTGATGTTGATGTAACTGACTGAATTTGCTAGGGATCTGGGATCCCCTGAAAACTGCCTATGCTGCCTAAGTGCCTATCCTATTCCTGAATCTTGATGATGCTAGCTTCCAACAATATTTTCGTTTAGGGAACCACTAACATCGAAGGCCCAATTTTGCTGCACCTGTTTTACTAATTGTTTACAGCAGGGCCCGTTCCTACACCCAACAAGAGCATCTGTGAGGGGTTACAGTGTTCAGGCACCACCAACACCCAAGGCCCAATTTTTCTGCGCCTGTTTGACTGGGCATGTAATTACAATTTTTTACTAATTGTTTACAGCAGGGCCTATTCCTGCGCCCAACAAGAGTAACTGTGAGGGGTTACAGTGTTCTGGCACCACCAACACCCAAGACCGATTTTTTTTGGTACCTGTTTGACTGGGGTATATGATTAAAATTTTTTTTACTAATTGTTTACAGTAGGGCCTGTCCCTGCACCCAACAAGAGTAACTGTGAGGGGTTACAGTGTTCTGGCACCACCAACACCCAAGACCAAATTTTTCGGTACCTGTTTGACTAGGGCATATAATTAAAATTTTTTACTAATTGTTTACAGCAGGGCCTGTCCCTGCGCCCAACAAGAGTAACTGTGAGGGGTTACAGTGTTCTGGCACCACCAACACCCAAGGCCCAATTTTTCTGTACCTGTTTGACTGGGGCATGTAATTATAATTTTTTACTAATTGTTTACAGCAGGGCCCGTTCCTGCACCCAACAAAAGTAACTGTGAGGGGTTACAGTGTTCTGGCACCACCAACACCCAAGGCCCAATTTTTCTGCACCTGTTTGAATGGGGCATGTAATTACAATTTTTTACTAATTGTTTACAGCAGGGCCCGTTCCTGCGCCCAATAAGAGTAACTGTGAGGGGTTACAGTGTTCAGGCATCACCAACACCCAAGGCCCAATTTTTCTGGGGCATGTAATTACAATTTTATAGACTGCAGTCCCCATAGTATATATAATACAATTCAGAGTATATAGTGCAGTCCGTATACTATATATAATGCAGTTCAGGGTATATAGCGCAGTCCGCGTACTATATATAATACAGTTCAGAGTATATAGTGCAGTCTGCGTAGTATATATAATACAGTAGGGAGTATATAATGCAGTCATTGTAGAATATATAATACAGTGGAGGATATATAGTACAGTCAGTGTAGTATATATAACACAGTGTATTGAAATGATTAAGGGGAACCCTATGACAGAATTAGGAAAAAAATGGCATGGTGTCCCCCCCAAAATCCATACCAGGTCCTTTGGATTTTAAAGGGAACTGCAGGCCAAAATTTAAAAAAAAATACGGCATGGGGTCCCTCCAAAATCCATACCGGGCCCTTTGGGTCTGGCATAGATTTTAAGGGGAACTCCATGCCAAATTTAAAAAAAAATTGACATGGAGTCCCCCCCTTTTCGAGCATGCAACCTGGCCAGGATAGGGGGGATGAGCGAGCCCCCCCCCCTCCTAAACCATACCAGGCCACATGCTCTCAATATGGGGAAGGTGCTTTGGGGTCCCCCAAAGCACCTTGTTACCATGTTGATGGGGACAAGGGCTTCTTCCCGACAACCCTGGCTGGTGGTTGTAGGGGTCTGCGGGCGGGGGGCTTATCAGAATCTGGAAGCCCCCTTAGACAAAGGGGCCCCCAGATCCCCCCCATGTGAATGGGTATCAGGTATGTACCCCTACCCATTCACCAAAAAAGTGTCAAAAAAGTAAAAACCACAGGAAACTGTGACAATTCCTTTATTAAAAAAGAAAAAAAAAGTGTCCTGCGAAAAGTGCCCAGGTCCCCATACACTTTTTTTGGCAATAACTTGCATATAAGCCTTTAAAATTAGCACTTTTTTTCATATTCATGTCCCATAGACTTTAGTAGGGTTTGCATGTTTGCCAGAATTCTTTGCCTGTTCGGGGTGTTCAGATATAAACCGAACTGGGAGGTGTTCAGCCCATTCCTAGTCAGCATGACAAACAGGAGAGTTAAAAAGTGTCAATCTACCTGTTCTTCTCATAACATATTTTGTTTAATTATAGCAAGTCCTGTATAATGTTTAATGATAATCATAACCTATAAATCTATATCTGCTGACTTACAGAAACATTAGTTAATTCATTAGCAGTCTACACCTACAATGAGTTAAGGTGACTAGCAGGCAGCCTTTGTAGCAGCCTTTGTAATTAAAAAGAATGTCACAAAAAATCTAGAATCGCCATCATTAAAGGTATTTTGATGATGGAGGATGATATCGCTAATAAGTGATAGACAAGAGCAGATTTTAACTGTCATGTAACCAGCTAACACATGTCTTATCTGTTGCCTACCTTTGCTGCATGTGTCCAGTTAGAGGCCGGGCCTCCCTCACCTGTGTGCTTTAGTAGGTCCTCTTCAGCTGGTCTCTGCCCCAGGTCTTAATTGGTAACTGGATATAAGCCTGGCAGTGCAAGGCTGCATTGCTGATCAATGTTTGTCTGTGTTTGGCTTGTGTCTGTGATTGTCTCTTCAGTTGCTCTGAGTCTTATCCGTATTCTGATCCTTGGCTTGTCTGATTACCCCTTCTTGCCTGTTACCTTGATCTTCGGCTTGTCTTCGGTTTCTCCTGTCTTCTGGTTGCCCTGACCCTTTGTTATTCCTCTGACTATTCTTACTGTTCCTGTGCTGCTGCTTCCCCTCTATCACCTGAGGCCAGCCGAGCGAGAGCTAGAGGACCCTGGGGGCCGCGACCTGGATCCAGTTGCAGCCAAATCCATCTTCACCACTAGAGGCTCTGGTGAACACCCACTGGCTCTTAGATTCCGCGCCCTGGGGAAACTGATGCACTAGCTCCTTGAGTTTCAGTGTCCGTGCTCTAGGAAGTCCTCTCCCCATATCAGCCGACACTACCTAGCAGTAGTCAGCCATAGGTCCACAACCTTGTAGTGCGCTACACTATTTTGGTGCGATTCGCACTCCAGTGGTACGCACCTGTCACCAGACCCCATTGGAGTTGTGACATTAACCACTTGACCTCCAGAAGGTATGGCCAGACAATGACCACACCATTTTTTTTCTATTCAGTACTGTGCCACTATAACTGGCAATTGCAGTAATGGAGCAATGTGATAGTACATACATAGAGGTGGTGGAGCAACCATGAAAGTTATTCAGTTGTTTTTCCTGCAAAAGCAAAGCAAAGGCTTGCCTTTAGCTCAGTATTCCAAACAAGATTCCTCTTGGGGCTTCCATTACACACCTGTTGAGTCTATAGTGAGCACCTAATTCTTCGTAAGGCTTTTTTGCTCTCTTTCATTCATTTTCTCCCTGATATGTTACCACTTTGTCCTTTTCATGGCTACAAATTATTGGCAGGAGCTCTTTGATAACTTGATCTTAATAGGCTTCCCTACATTTGTCTAATATTGATATTATAGATTTCACATGTATTTTCTCCTGTTTCCATTTAACCGTTTTGTTATTTTATTAGCATATTTGTCTTTAATTATTATTTTTTATTCTAATGTGTTAGTCTGCCCACATGGACAATAATTCTTTTACCATGATAGCAAGCATTATTGAATGTTAGGAGTGATCTCCTGGTCCTGTTGTCTTTGTTAACTTTTTAAATCAGATCCCAGGTAAACAGTTGAAAAAACTGTTGAAATACATAAATATGACTTATTTTGTATGCCAAGGGATTTATAACTTTGTTCAGCTAGTCTTTCAAATCACATGCCTTTGTCAGACTGGCAGCATAGGTTTGGAACACACCCAAACTGACTGAGCACAGGCTTAGCCTCATTTAAGGTATCTGGCTCCACCAACCCAACACAGACAGACCAATGGTTCCAAGAAATTAGCCCCGAAGAACAAGATTTTTTACAATTGGAAGCACTTTGAGACTTTTTTAATGGTGCTCTTCACCCACCACAACAAACACTACACTGGCAGCAAAGTCAGGCAGGTGTGAAGAGACCCCAGGGCAGATGGTGGAAGCAGATACAATATGTGTCTTTTGCGCTGTTCTATGCTCCAGAGTGTTGGTTGGAGTATTTATTGTTTAAGCTGACAAACCTTGCCGAATGTCATTTTGTATTATTGCGTGTTCACCTGGCATATATTGATGATTTTATGAAGCTTTGTGGATGTAAATGTACTCTTTCAGATGTACAATAAAAACCTTTTTGTTGAGAAAAAAAAGTCAGGCAGGTGTAAAGACTTCCTCTTTAGGATGGAAATATGAGTATATTAAAAGCCAAAACCTTTTGGGAGTAGGGCAGGAAATTATTAAGATCTCTGTAAAGTGTATT
This sequence comes from Glandirana rugosa, assembly GCA_018402905.1. Taxonomy (NCBI): domain Eukaryota; kingdom Metazoa; phylum Chordata; class Amphibia; order Anura; family Ranidae; genus Glandirana; species Glandirana rugosa. The sequence continues at coordinate 3,131,244 of BLSH010095756.1, forward strand.
TTTGCCTTTGTTACCTTATTTATGGGCCTGGAAAAGCAACAGGAAGTGAGTACACTGGTACACTGATGTCTCCATTGGATGATTTCTCCTTACCATTGCCCAATTTTTTTCTGTCCCCATTACAATTGTTAATGATGCAAATAGAGAGGGTATGTCTCCCCAGTGGGGACACAGGTGGCAATAAAAGCCTGATAGAAGTTTAAACACGCCCTTAATCTATTCACAATTAATAAAGTTTTGACGTTAGATCTACTTTAACAACTTTTATATCACCATTTATTTTGTGAAGTGGTGGACAATTATGTCTGTAGCATTGTTTATAAACGCCACTGCAGAAATAGCCATTAGGCGGCCAGTGTGCTTGTTTTTAGCTCTGTACCAAGTCATCATCACAGAGTACAGAGCCGATTCAAATGGCTCTGCACTATGTAGTCACAAATGTAAACATACCTCTGTATATTTGATCTTACTACTGCTGATCCATTAATTTGTTTTCAGCCTGTCTCTGTATGTGACCTGGTCATTAACCCCTTCACCTCCTCCTCCCTGCTTGTATGACCTATATATCAAAGGAAGTCTATGGTCACAGAACATATTTTCATTTTATAACATCAGCTTTGTAATATCAATACAAACAATAGTTATACAATATTTGACAATTAATAAGCTGACTTGAAAAATCTCCTTTCATGTTGTGAGCTCTGCCTGTCTGCTGGCCATCTCCTTCCGCAACTTCCTGGATTCCCTACATGCTTCTTAAAAAAATGATATAAAATTAATTTGGGCACAGTGTCACATTACCACGTAATTGTCAGCCAAACTAAGAGAGCACAGAAAACTAAAACATGGCCTGGTTATTAAGGGGTGTTACAGGCTGGTACTCAAGTGGTTAAGCTTCCTGATCACTTTCCTGCCCAGTGCACATAAATTAGTAATGTAATGACAGATCACATACTGTATATGTATTTCAACTGTGGATTTATTTGTCTGCCTGGAGTTCAGCTTTAATTACAATAATGTATAGACCTGAACCCTCCCTTTTAATACTGTTTGATAGAACATTCATATGCAGAATTATTTGACTTTGTGTGGGATTCATTGAATATGCATGATTTGCCAGACGGCTCCAGTCTCATGAAGTTCTAAGCCTTTGCCAGTGGTGTCACTCAGGGGTAAAACGCATAAAGAAGTAGCAAAGGCATCATTTCAAAACGTTTTACTTGTCTTGTATAAATATTTTATTGCAAACTAATTAATAAGAGCCTATGAAAGAATATGTTCTCATCATTTACCCGTGCAAGAAGTTAAAAAAAAAACATTTATCAAATCTCAATATATATTTTATTAAAGCTGAACTCAGGGCACAAAAACTTTCATTTAAATATATCTCTTACTAGCCACAGATGATATCAATCCACTTAGTATGCACCAAACACCTTTGCAAACCCAGATATTACTATATAAACGTAACCATGACATAATCACCGTGGCGCACATAACCTCTGCAGTGAGCAGAGCTATGGGAGGGACCCAGCATGACCAACTACAGGAGGGGGTAGATAGTAGACCAGTTATTCTGCGCAAGTAGAGAGAGCAGCAATGACTAATCTTAATTCTAAAAAGTCCCTGCGCAGACAATCTTGGATTATTTTACAGATCTGGAAGAAATCACAAAGCATACTAAGATTCAAATAAAAATGACATTACTCTTAGGCCTCGTTCACATAGACATACTTAAGTGTAGACCCATGCTAAGGGTTGTGTTTGCCCAGGTGTTCCATGCATCTGCATACAGTCAGTCCCATTCATGTCTCTTGGGGTGCAACGGCTTCACGGACACAGCCGCTGCTTCCAATTTGGCATCCATGTTGGTACAGGTACCCAAACTCACATTGTCTGCATTCAGGGACACGCATCCGTACCCACACGAATGCCAAACTGGGAGCAGCAACGGTGTCAGTGCAGCCTCTGCATCCCAATAGACAATGATGGGACCGCCTGCATGTGGATGGTTTTTCACCTAATGAAGCCACGTGATCCCTGTGGCGTAACACGTAGGGGAGGGGTGAGAGGACGGCACGGCAGCTTTTCATGGAGGTAAAACTTTTACACTGCAGGTGAGCGCTGTGTCACGGTAATAACATACTGGTGGATTTTAACCACTTCAGCCCCGGAAGGATTTCACACTTTAGGACCAGAACCCTTTTTGCGATTCGGCGCTGCATCGCTTTAACTGACAATTGCGCGGTCGTGCGGCGTTGTACCCAAACGAAATTTGCGTACTTTTTTTCCCACAAATAGAGCTATCTTTTGGTGGTATTTGATCATGGCTGCGTCTTTTCTGATCGCCGCTATAAACAAAAGAAGAGCGACAATTTTGCAAAAAAAAAAACAAATTTCTTACTTTTTGCTAAAATACAAATCCAAAAAAAAAAATATAAAAAACATTTTTTTCATCGGTTTTGGCCGATTTATATTCTTCCTCATATTTGTGATTAAAAAAATCACAATCGGCGTTCATTGATTGGTTTGCGCAAAAGTGGTTGCGTTTACGGATGATGAGAATTCATTTTTGGGGTTTTTGTTTTTTTTTTATTTTTTACAAGTAATGGCAGCGATCTGCGATTTTTAGCGGTACTGCAATATTTCAGCGGATATGTCGGAACATTTTGACACTTTTTTGGGACCATTGGTATTTATACAGCGATCAGTGCTATAAAAATGCACTGATTACTGTGTAAATGCCATTGGCAGTGAAGGGGTTAACCAGCAGGGGGCGCTCTAAGGGTTAACTGTGTTCCCTGGGCGTGTTCTTACTGTATGGGGGCTGCCCTAACAGGGGAAGGGAAGTGATAACAGCTTCCATGTAGAGGAAGGCTGTGATCACAGCCCTTCCCCCTCTCACAGAACGGAGGTCCGTGTTTACTTGCACGGACCTCCGTTCTTTCAGTGTGGGGGGGCCATTGCGGGTAGCCGGCGGAGATCGAGTCCGCGGCACCCGCTCCCTGGCCCTCCCCGAACACAGTGAGCGTGCGGGCGGCGCGCACGTGCTCACAGTGCGCGATCTCGCAGCCGCCGTCGTATGACGTCGGTTTGCGATATCGAACCACTTTGTCGCCGTCAACCTGCGGTTGGCGGTCGGCAAGTGGTTAAGTGATGTCAGTGTGGTGTGCTCAAAGCACCCAGCAAATGTAAGTAATCACTTAGCTGTACTACAATAAATATCACCCAGTTTTTAAGTTATAAGCACTAATGTACATTTTATCTTACAGATAGATAGATAGATAGATAGATAGATAGATAGATAGATAGATAGATAGATAGATAGATATACACAGTATCTCACAAAAGTGAGTACACCCCTCACATTTTTGTAAATATTGTATTCTATCTTTTCATGTGACAACACTGAAGAAATGACACTTTGCTACAATGTAAAGTAGTGAGTGTACAGCTTGTATAACAGTGTAAATTTGCTGTCCCCTCAATAACTCAACACGCAGCCATTAATGTCAAAACCACTGGCAACAAAAGTGAGTACACCCCTAAGTGAAAATGTCCAAATTGGACACAATTAGTCATTTTTCCCTCCCCAGTGTCAAGTGACTCATTAGTGGTACAAGGTCTCAGGTGTGAATGGGGAGCAGGTGTGTTAAATTTGGTGTTATCACTCTCACTCTCTCATACTGGTGACTGGAAGTTCAACATGGCACCTCATGGCAAAGAACTCTCTGAGTATGCTCTACATAAAGTTGGTCTAGGCTATAGGAAGATTGCCAAGACCCTGAAACTGAGCTGCAGCATGGTGGCAAAGACCATATAGCGGTTTAACAGGACAGGTTCCACTCAGAACAGGCCTCCCCTTGGTCGACCAAAGAATTTGAGTGCACGTGATTAGAGTAATATCCAGAGGTTGCCTTTGGGAAATAGACATATGAATGCTGCCAGTATAAATGCAGAGGTTGAAGGGGTAGGGGGTTAGCCTGTCAGTGATCAGACCATATGCCACACACTGCATCAAATTGGTCTGCATGGCTGTTGTCCAGAAGGAAGCCTCTTCTAAAGATGATGCATAAGAAAGCCCGCAAGCATTTTGCTAAAGACAAGCAGACTAAGGACATGGATTACTGGAACCATGTCCTATGGTCTGATGAGACCAAGATAAACGTATTTGGTTCAGATGGTGTCAAGCGTGTGTGGTGGCAACAAAGTGAGGAGTACAAAGACAAGTGTGTCTTGCCTACAGTCAAGCATGGTGGTGGTAGTGTCATGGTCTGGGGCTGCATGAGTACTGCTGTCACTGGGGACCTACAGTTCATTGAGGGAAAGATGAATGCCAACATGTACTCTGACATACTGAAGCAGAGCATGATCCCCTCCCTTCGGAGACTGGGCCATAGGGCAGTATTCCAACATGATAACGACCCCAAACGCACCTCCAAAATGACCACTGCCTTGCTTAAGAAGCTGAGGGTAAAGGTGATGCACTGCCCAAGCATGTCTTCAGACCTAAACCCTATTGAGCATCTGTGGGGCATCCTCAAATGGAAGGTGGAGGAGTGCAAGGTCTCTAACATCAACCAGCTCAGTGATGCCATCATAGAGGAGTGGAAGAGGACTCCAGTGGCAACCTGTAAAGCTCTGGTGAACTCCATGCCCAAGAGGGTTAAGGCAGTGCTGGAAAATAATGGTGGCCACACAAAATATTGACACTTTGGGCCCAATTTGGACATTTTCACTTAGGGGTGTACTCACTTTTGTTTCGAGCAGTTTAGACATTAATGGCTGTGTGTTGAGTGATTTTGAGGGGACAGCAAATTTACACTGTTATACAAGCTGTACAATCCCTACTTTACATTATAGCAAAGTGTCATTTCTTCAGTGTTGTCACATAAAAATATAGAATAAAATATTTACAAAATTGTGCAGGGTGTACTCACTTGTGTGAGATAATGTATACACACATGAGTGTGGAGGTGATTATGGGATATGAGACAGTGCTATTAAGAAGGAAGCATAAGGAGACTTGAACACCTTCATTATAGTCCGGATGGCATTAGAAAGCATTATCTGACTAAATTTAACAGGGAGGGCACCGGTATACAGGTGAGAATACACCCAAAGGGCAGCACGAGTGGGTTGTTATCACCATTCAAGAAATATTGAGCACTTTGAGAAGTATGCAGAGGAGTACTGGTGATCGCTATTATTGGACTTTCTTTTTCTTTTTTAACTTGAACCACTATAAAGACTGCATGTATAATTATACCTCTCACAAGGACACATATTGTAAATTGGCACAAGCAATGTTTCAAATAGTTTTAGGATTGTTATATTACTTTGTATCTGATTGGAATACACATGCTGGATTAGAGGTAATTAGTAGCGTGGCACATTGGTTGTTTGTTTAATTTTGACACATTGTATGGGAATGTGAGGAGTGCCTGTGGCTGATATTTTAATATACATAGTGCTAATCTGTTTGGTAAAGGGTTGCTCGCAAGATTCTGTTTGGATTTTGTACACTTAAGTATGCCCATGTGAACGAGGCCTTAAAATATATGAGACTATGGGGCTGATTTACTAAAGGCAAATACTCTACAAGTGCAGTTGCTCCATAGATTAGTAAATGAGCAAAAGCTCTGCAGACTTCCATCATCCAATCATGTGCATCCAAAAATAGTCTTTTTTATTTTCCTTGCACATGATTGGGTGCTTTTTGCAAAGTGAAGCTTTACCTCATTTACTAAGCTCAGGAGCAACTGCACTTGCTGGGTGCAACTGCACTTTGCAAAGTGCACAGTCTGTTTGCCTTTAGTAAATCAACCCCTATATTTGCTTGTCCTGGACTTTAATGAAAACGTTTTTGATTTTCTCTGATCCAGCAGGCAGCAGACATGTTAAATGTGAACTTGGCTCAAATGAAAGCCCATGGAGTGTAATGTTCGCCAGTTTAGTTGACCTGCACAATATTAGCAAAAAAATTGACATTTTGGGATTTAATGAAGATGAGGCATGAGTTAACCAAGAGTCAGAGTTTGCTGCAAAAATTTGCCATATTTGTTCCCGCTAAATTTGTAGATAATGAGCACTTTGGCACTATTTTTGAAGCCCATGTGTATTTGTTGTTACATGAACTGTAGATGTATTGTAAATTCCAAAAGACCTATGTTGTAGGTGGACCCATGAAGCAACTACATGTGCTCAGAACAGAGGCTACATGTACACGGGGTGTGTTTCAACCTCCCCTAAACATTTTATCTTGACAGCTAGGAACCGGCGTCTAAAAACTGCAGTTTTGCCGCGGTTTGTATGCCGCATTTAGCCACATTCGCTTTTAGTAGCAAAGCGCTCCTAGACGTGAGTTACCACGTTTAGGCGTGTTTACAAGCTTCTACAGGCATTTGGCGTTTCAAATGCCTCTGAACATCAGTCTGGAACACATTTTTTTGCTTTCCAAGAAATGCTTGTAAACTCAACTGCCTGGAAACGACCTTAAACAACCCCTGTGCATGTACTGATAAGATAACATGAGTTCAGGGGCAGCTGAAAAAAAAAGCCCAAATGCCTCTAAAAGTCAGTTTAGAGGCAGCAGTGTACATGAGGCCTAAAGAAATACTAAAGGAGGGTGGGACTAACTATACTGAGAATTTTCTAGCTACAGAGTGAGGAGGGGACAAAATGATTTAAAGGCAAACTCTAATGCATGTGTAACATGCTACTCCCTATATCTATGATTTCACATTTTTTAACATTTGAGAGTCGAGTCCAAACATTAAGTGAAGACTCTGTTCCAGTAACACCTGAAACAGCCATTATTAGATAAAGAGCTGTCCCTCTGTACAAAGATCGACAGTGAAAGGTACCAGTCAGAGTGATGACGTCAGCAAGCTCTGCCCCTTTACACAAGGCGAGGCAGCAAAAAAAGGCTGACACTGCAGAGCTCTTTCTATTTGCAGCTTATTCAAGTGCCCATGTACTGTCCTGACACTGGCCAATTTATCCCAAACATATAAATGGAGGATTCAGGGAATGTAATTTTGTGTTTTTGAAGTGCTTTCGTACACTCTTTTTTGGGATTTTTTTAACGCTTTTTAAGACAATACAGTACTGCAAAAAAAAAAAAAAAAAAAAAGAAGCTCACAGAGCATTCGATTTTAGATCTATTTTAGATATATTGTGGCTGCCAATTCCACAGTTATTTAATCGCTGGATAAAAAGCCTTTTTTTTTTGTTCATGAAACTAATCAGATAGGGGTGCTGCTGTTGTATTTAATCGTGGAAGTTATAGGGGTGCTGCTGTTGTTTTTAATCGTATAAGTTATAGGGGTGCTGCTGTTGTTTTTAATCGTATAAGTTATAGGGGTGCTGCTGTTGTATTTAATCGTGAAAGTTATAGGGGTGCTGCTGTTGTATTTAATCATTAAAGTTATAGGGGTGCTGCTGTTGTATTTAATTGTGAAAGTTATAGGGGTGCTGCTGTTGTATTTAATCGTGGAAGTTATAGGGGTGCTGCTGTTGTATTTAATCGTGGAAGTTATAGGGGTGCTGCTGTTGTATTTAATCATGCAAGTTATAGGGGTGCTGCTGTTGTATTTAATTGTGAAAGTTATAGGGGTGCTGCTGTTGTATTTAATCATGAAAGTTATAGGGGTGCTGCTGTTGTATTTAATCGTGAAAGTTATAGGGGTGCTGCTGTTGTATTTAATCGTGAAAGTTAAAAATTAAATTACACACTAAATATGTGATGCTAGAATATGGCCTTGCTGATGCTGTCCATTAGAATCGCACTGTTCCATGCCACATACAGCTTAAAACCATCTCCCAACCATGTAATAGAAAGGAATGGTGTTTTTTTCATGCCACCATCAAAATAACATATAAAGGAGCATGCTCTTCCTGCTGAACAGTATTTTAAATAGCATTTTTTTTGCACTAGTATATGTCCCCCATGGCAGTGCCCAGCTCCCCATGTTTTTGTTTGACAATCCCTTGGTTATTAATCTTGCAAATGGCCAGAATTGATTTTGGAGTTTCACCCTCCATAGATTTCAATGGGGTTTGGATTTAAGTTCACAATTTTCGGACACTATGATGGATTCAATGAATGGCCGGCAAACCAAACCCAGGTACTATCTCTAGAGACAGCTCCTCCTCAGTGTCAGAACTGTCAGTGGTGGGTTGGACACAAAGCAGTTTTAAAAGAACCTGTCACAGTATATGTATGGATGCTGCCATGAATTGTTATGTAAAGTGCAGCCTTCAGGGCCGTAATTTTCTCATTTATTTACTATAAGGTGGGTTACTGACCTGCATTGAGCATGCACACAACTGGCATGTATAGGTTTGATTCATATAAAGTAGTGAAGAAAGCACAAGAATGACAGTCCTGGAGCTTGAAAAAGACACAAAGATCATGGAACTCCTCCTAAGAATGATTTCATCTGCTTTTAGGAGGACAATACTGTCTTTGATATGGCATCATCCAGCATCAGCATCTACTTCCTGATCATAATAGAGTATTCAGTCTTGTAAATCCTGGTGCCTGTGCAATTCACACATGTCTGTCACAGATCAGCCCTCAGCAGCAGCCTCTCACCTTGTGAGTTGTTACCATGTTGAAGTTGGATAACTGAGGAAGAGGAGACTGAGGAAATACACCATTTCAGCCTATGCAAAGTCATATGACCGAAGCTCAAAAATTATTGTGTACAAACATGGAATGGGACTTTATATAGGTACCAAAAAAACATATGAAATAATTATTTGTATAAAAATATATCATTTTATTGGTTGATAATTAATATTAAAATTGTGGCGCAGTTTAAAAGATGGCAATTGATTATATCAAGGCTTTATATAACATATACATTCCATCATATACAGATCTTCAATATCAGTCTGTACCAACACCTCAATACATTTCAACTCATACAGAATCTTCATCAGGAGGTATAGAATATGTTCTGAAATACAAACATGAATAAATACCCACAATATCCATTACTGTCTGGATTTTTTTTTTATTTTTATTTTTTTTACCCTTTTTGGTGTTTTGTTTTAGATGTCAATCACATCATCAGTTTCACTACCTAAGGCTTTCCTTTTGCATACACCAGGTGAGCTCTTTTGGGAACTAATAGTCCTTTAATGCTTGCTTAGTATCATAAGATCTATTTATATTTTTACCCTACATCTATATAGTTATATATCTTGCCATTAGGTCATTATTCCCTTTTGCTTTTTAAGGCCCCTTTTTGGAATCAGCATCCTTTGCATTGCATCAGATTTGCTCCCTCATGTGTTCTCTTTGGGTTAATATCCTCTTTATCTTATACATGCATCATTGGGTTCTGTGTACTGTAAGTATTTGGAATACCCAGTTGATTTACAACTTCTTTTGTTGATAATGTTTTTTGTGGAAATTGTGGGTGTTTGTTCATGTTTGTATTCCAGAACATATTCTTTACTCCTGATGAAGACCCTGCATGAGTTGAAACGTGTTGAAGTGTTGGTGCAAACTAATATTGAAGATATCTGTATATGATGGGATGTATACATGTTATATAAAGCCTTGATGTAATTGATTCCAATCTTTTAAATTGCATCACAATTTTAATTGTGATTATCAACCAATAATGTGATATATTTTATATGTTTGTTTGGTACTTATATAAAGTCCTATTCCATGTTTGCACACAATAATTATTTAGGGATGCGATACCTTATACCAGGGATATGCAATTAGCGGACCTCCAGATGTTGCAGAGCTACAAATCCCATGAGGCATAGCAAGACTCTGCCAGCCACAAGCATGACACCCAGAGGCAGAGCATGATGGGTCTTGTAGTTTTGCAACAGCTGGAGGTCCGCTAATTGCATATCCCTGCCTTATACAATAATGGTCATATGAAAGTAGTAAGAGTTTATTGAAGATTAAAATTATTTGTTTTAGAGTCTGTTCACCCCAGATTGCAGATCGTGAAACCTGCGTTTCAAAAAGCACTGCACTTGCAAACTGCGGTGCGTGTCAATGCAATACTGATGACACCCCGAACACGGTGGGTTTGCCTGCACCGAATTGCATGCTACAGAAGTTTTTAAAGTAGTGCATGCACTACTTTTGGTGTGGTGCAGTGGGATTTCAGCCCATTCAAATAAATAGACTGAAAACCCACTCCACTCAAATCGTACAGGAATCTCACAGAAACGCGAAAAAGTGTCCTGTCACTGCATATTGTGATTTGTCAAGATGTGTGACTTGTAAAGTTACTAAAAAGTCCACCTTAAAGTTAACCTTTCATCCATTTTCCATATGCGAATTGGATGTGGGTTTCCCCGCATCCAATTCGCATGACAGGAGACTATGAACGGATCTCTATGGAGCCAGTTCACACATCTCCAGGGCGGTTGCGGAGTGGCTTGCACAGGAGTCCTGTGAGTCTTTGGCTGAATTAAGGCAAAAATTAATCCCTGGTTCATCACCGAACAGGGACGCACCGAACCCCGTGCTGTGAGCCGCTCCGCATGGAGGTGTGACCCCAGCCTTAAGTTAAAGTTCTAAGGGCAGGCACTGAGAGGTGTCTGCCAGTACTTTTACTAGCCTGAAACCCCTCCAATGTGTCCCCCTCTGAAACCAGTTTCACTTGATAATAGGAGTTCATAGATAAGCCCAACCGTCTACCATCAAATGTGACTTAATAGCCAATAAGGGGAACTGCTATTGGACAGAATAATAAAGGTAACAGCAGACACCACGCCCACCCCTTTTTATATTTCTTACCACCAATGTATGCATGGAAAATCATTCTGGCTGTGTGGATTAGCATGTCAATTTATTTGCACATTGCCAGCCCTCCCACCCTCAGAAGCTGAGAATAAATTGCTAATAAGTTATATTTAGCAATGAAAACAGCTCTGCCTTTACCAACTAATAAATGTAGGACATGTTTTGTTTGGGCTTGAGATGTTCTTTAAGGGAGCTCCTCATGAACGCCTAAGGCAACACAACTCATAGTGCCGCTGTGAGTTTTCTTGCATTGGGAATAAGACAAGCTAATTAACATATATAGGAAGATAACTAGTAAATACAAATCTAGGTCAACAAAGGTTCATTTCAAGTTCACAACTTTTTCTGTGATTAATATATACCAATATTATATCCAGCATAAACGTAACTTACAAATTTATTCCAAGTTAATGAAGCACAACACAAGTTTTGGCTATACGTCTTGTAAGAAAATGTCTCTGGGATAAACGTTTAGGTCGTTTATTATACAGAAAATACTTGTTTTTTGTATTATTCTCCCAAAAAAAGTTAAACCAATCTATTAATTATGAATAAATTGCTTGTTTATTACTGCGTACAAGCCATTTTTCAAATGTAACTTAGAATCAGGAAATGCTGCTACAGAAACTTATGTGAAAGAATTGAAAAGTTGTTTTTAAAGTGGAGTTCCACCCACTAAAACGTCTTTACATTTTTCAAGTCCTCTAATCAATATGAATCACCTTTGGAGATAAAAAATATTTATACTCACCTTAAGTGTTCTGTTGCTATGTGGTCCCTGTAATCTTCCACTTCCTGATCTGCGGCTTTCCGCATCACTTCCTGCCTCACCTGGGCTCATGGGAGTTGTGAGTCATCATTTCCCATGAGTCAGTGGGCATCCCTGAGTTGCAAAATCGCGTCATTGCACATGCGCAAGATCAGCAGTTGCATGCTGGTTACCCAGGATGCACCTTATACAGGAAGAAGGTGTGAGTGGGCTTCAGGTACCCACAATCAATATGGGAATGCACAGGCACACGAAAATTGGCAAAGTAAGTACAAAAAACATTTATACGGATCGCAATGAAATAAATATAGCAATACTTTTATTTAATTTAACCACTTCAGCCCCGGAAGAATTTTGCACTTTAGGACCAGAGCACTTTTTGCGATTCGGCGCTGCGTCGTTTTAACTGACAATTGCGCGGTCGTGCGACGTTGTACCCAAACAAAATTTGCGTCCTTTTTTTCCCACAAATAGAGCTTTCTTTTAGTGGTATTTGATCGCCTCTGCGTCATTTCTTATCGCCGCTATAAACAAAAGAAGAGCGACCATTTTGCAAAAAAACCCAAATTTCTTACTTTTTGCTAAAATTCAAATCCAAAAAAATATATAAAAAAACATTTTTTTTCACAGTTTTTGGCCGATTTATATTCTTCCTCATATTTGCGATAAAAAAAATCGCAATTGGTGTTTATTGATTGGTTTGCGCAAAAGTGGCCGCGTTTACGGATGATGAGAATTCATTTCTGGGGTTTTTTTACTAGTAATGGCGGCGATCTGCGATTTTTAGCGGTAATGCCATATTGGGGGGGACATGTCGGAACATTTTGACACTTTTTTGGGACCAATGACATTTATTCAGCGATCAGAAATTTAAATGTCCACTGATTACTGTATAAATGTCATTGGCAGTGAAGGGGTTAACCTGCAGGGGGAGAGCTAGGGGTTAAGTGTGTTCCCTGGGTGTGTTCTTACTGTGGGGGGGTTGGGATAACATGGGCATGAGAGCTCTAACTGATCCCAGTGACAGGGATCAGTAGATCTCTCATGCCCCACTGACAGGGCGGGGAACCGCCGTGTTTACATCGGCGGTTCCCCGTTCTTTTCCCTGTAGCCGCTCATCGCGGCTCGCCGGCGGACATCGGGTCCGCCCGAGCCGCGGGCACACTCCCCAGGAGTGCGGCGGGGTGCGCGCGCGCGCCCCCTGGTGGCCAAATGCGAATCGCCGCTTATTTACGGAGATTCGCGCAGGGCTCCCCGACTGCCGCCGTGAAAAGACGGCGCGCGGTCGGGAACCAGTTAAGTAGATAGAAGGTGGGGATGCAAGAAAAAAAAAATGTTATGAGGGATATGTGGAAACTAAAAGAAGCTGTACTTCTATCCTTCATTCTTCTTCTCAATGGCAGCTGGAAAATGAAAGTATGTTGTGATACAAGCAATTCCTATTAAAACTGAACTAATTCCACATTGTGGTAAGTGGGCTTAGCCTTAATGTGCAAATATGCAAAACATACTTACACAGTATAGCAGACTTGCCAAAGTGACCCTTCAAGTAAGCTATGGCTGCAACCTCTCTTGTTGCTCAATCAGGGCTGGCCCAGGGTGCCGTAGTTCCCAAGCATGTGTACAGCAATAAATGCATTACAGCGTCCAACGCATATCAAGATTGCACACACTGAGCTACATACAGTATGCACTGCACAGTGCAAAATTAAGAGAACCTGCTGGCACTTATCTACTTGATCTCCGTAACATTTAACATTTACCATGCCCCCTTTATGACCAGGCCATTTTTTGCAATAGGGCACTGTGTTACTTTAGCTGGTAATTGCGCGGTTGTGTGACACTGTACCTAAAAAAAATGTATGTCCTTTTTTTCCCCACAAAAAGAGCTTTCTTTTGGTGGTATTTGATCACCTCTGCAGTTTTTATTTGTTGCGCTATAAACAAAAAAAAATCGACAATTTTTAAAAAAAAAAAACAATATTTTTTACTTTCTGCTATAAAATACATTAAACAAAAAAAAATTTAAAAATCTGATTTCTTCATCAATTTAGGCCAATATGTATTCTGCTACATATTTTTGGGGAAAAAAATCGCAATAAGCATAAAAGTTATAGCGTCTACAAACTATGGGATATTTAGTTTTAATTTTTATTTTTTACTAGTAATGGAGGCAATCAGCGACTTATAGGGGGACTGCAATATTGCGGACGCCAACTGACACTTTTTGGGAACAAGTAACACTAATACAGTGATCAGTGCTAAAAAAAAAAAATCAACAATTAAACATCAGGGGTGATCAAAGTGTTAACTGTGTGCCTAGATGTGATTCAGTGTAGCGGGGAAAGTGCTTTTAGTAGTAGAAGACATGGATTGGTGTTCCTGCTTTAAGGGAGTACAGGATCCATGCTTTCTGTACTGACAGAATGGCAATCCGCCTTGTTTACATAGGCAGACTGCCGTTCTGCCTGTGTACCCGAAACACCAGCAGACATCGAGTCCGCCGTACACGCCAGTCAGTTCCCATTGTGTAGAATGGTCAAAGTTTCCCAGTCCTCTGCTGATTCCATGAAAGATAGCAGGTATCTTTGGCTAAAGTCCAGAAAGATAGGGGTGTACGCATAGAAAAAAAAGAAACGAGGCAGAAGGGTGATACACCAGCCTGTGTACCATCAAACAATCAATAAAATGATATGGTAATTGTACTCTCCCCCTTGGTTTATCATCCGACAGAGCAGATAATGATGGAGCTGATGTCTAGATTCTAAAAAGGAGCTGGACACAGGTCTTCATGTCCCCATGCAGCCTTCTGTATGGCTCCTTACTTTTTGTTGCTAATTTAGTCCTGGCCGGTGGAGACCCACTTATAGCACCTTCAAATCAGGTCGAGGCATCTTCCACTACGTAAAAGTAAAACAACACTTTTTTATAATCAGTAGTGAAAAGCTTTGTATCTGGATGAACGCTACAATAAAGTCAGCAGAGAAGTTTCTCACCTCAGGGACCAAATAGAATAGGGTGCCAACATATTCTTTGATCTTTCCGATTTACTTTGCTTCAGTTTGTGAATAAACAGGAAGACTGTGCAGAACTTTTCCTGTTCAATCATTCTGCAGCTGAGGCTGCAGAGATAGAGATTGACTGGGTTCTCAATCTCTTTCTCTGTCTCAAAACTGAGAGATCATGGTTCTGTTTAGACCCCTGATATTTTACCAAAGCCCCCCCAACAGGGCTGTTAAAATTTTTTTTAAAAAAAATAATAAAATTGTAAAAAATAATAAAAATAGTAATGCATGATTGACCACTTCCTTACTGGCCACTTAAACCCCCTTCCTGCC
>BLSH010095757.1:31598-42164 GCA_018402905.1 Glandirana rugosa
TCTGGGATTGTTCGGTCCTTTCATGTTTACGGGGGGTTTAATGGGGAAGAACCTTTCATCTGTAAGGTTCCATAAATCATTCTCCGTACCACTTAAAAAACTTCAACATTAAAAAAGGGTGTTAAGAAACGTTTTAATTAAAAAATAAAAAAGGGGTTTTAACAGTATACAATTGTCCAATAAAGAATGTGGGTCGTATACGTATGGTGTTTAATGTGTGGTTTTGTGTAAGATGATGAGGAGGGCTCATACCACTATGGTGTACACACTGTGAAAATGTGTCGGACCGGTGTATGTCTCCGGGTTGTACGTCCCTCGTTGCAGTCCGCAAGATCCTCGTATTTAATGTGTGTATTAAAGAACTGATGGAGAACCTGTATGTGGCCAGGCTGTGTAAAAGTGTCACACATGTGGTATCACCATACTCGGGAGGAGTAGTAGAATGTGTTTTGGTGTGTAATTTGTGGTATGCATATGCTGGGTGTAAGAAATAACCTGTTAACATATGACAATTTTGGGGAAAAAATAAAAAATTAATTTTGCAAAGAATTGTGGGAAAAAATTACAACTTCAAAAAATTCACCATGCCTCTTACTAAATACCTTGGAATGTCTACTTTCCAAGAAGGGGTAATTTGGGGGGCATTTGTACTTTCCTGGCTTGTTAGGGTCTCAGTAAATGAGATAGGCCCTCAGTAAATCAAGTGTGATCAATATTCAGTGATTGGCACCATAACTTGTAGACTCTATAACTTTCACAAAGACCAAATAATATACACTAATTTGTTTTTTTTTTACCAAAGATATGTAGCGGTATAAATTTTGTCCAAAATGTATGAAGAAAAATTACTAATTTGCAAAATTTTATAACAGAAACAAAGAAAAATTCATTTTTGTACAAAATTTTCGGTCTTTTTTTAATTATAGCGCAAAAAATAAAAAACCCAGCGATGATTAAATACCACCAAAAGAAAGCTCTATTTGTGTGAAAAAAAAGGACGCAAATTTCATATGGGTACCGTGTTGCATGACTGAGTAATTGTCATTCAAAGTGTGAGAGAGCTGAAAGCTGAAAATTGGTCTGGTTGTTAAGTAGGTTTAAGTGCCCAGTGGTCAAGTGGTTAAAGTGAGTGTAAATGATCACCTTGTAAAACAACCTATTCCGTTTAAAATAGAAATGAAAGGCAAAACATTTATGTATAGATATAATAAAACATTATAAATACCTTTTTCCCTTTTTTTTATAAGTGATCACATTCATATACACACTGAGCTTTCCAGTGAATGACTGCACAGTGGGGTGTCAGGACAAGTCTGATCATTGGAGGAGTGCAGGCCGAGTTCCCAACATAGCTAGAGAACTGACCATAGTGTGCTCTCCTGCTTAGTGTGGTCAGTTTTTAAGAGGAAAGCAAGGGGACTAGCAGGGACACCAGGGATTTCACAAAAAGGAAGCAATACAAAGAGAAAAGGAAACTTTCTCATACAAGTACATGGTACAGCAGGCACATATTAGGAACATGAAGTGTTGAGGCAACAAAAGCTTTAAGTAACTTTTTTAAAAGTATCTCACATGTGTAAACAAACATATTAGAAACTTTAAGGCCCCTTTCACACGGGCGGATCGTTCGGGTCCGCCTGTCAGTTTTTCAAGCGGACTCGAACGGACGCTCCATTGCTCTCTATTGAGCGACGGATGTCAGCGGTGACATGTCCGCCAAAAACAGACGGATGGAAACCCTATTTTCCATCCGCCTGGCGGAATCGGTTTCGGATGAACACGGACAGATGGTCTGTGTTCATCCGATCCCCCATAGAGGAGAGTGGAGCTGTGACAGGTCCGTTTCTGCACGGAGTGCAGAGACTGTCCTGTCATCCGCCGGCTCAGCGGGGATAAGCGGATGGATCCCCGCGGAGCCCATCAAAAAGGACTCTGCTAGTGTGAAATAGCCCTAAATGAGAATTAATACAGGTGGAAAATGCACTGTACAACTTTCTAAATTAAAGTCTGGTGGCATCTGACCAATTTAAATACTATACATCTGGAGGGATGATACTTACTCGCAGCAATTTGATAGCAAAAAGTATTGCATTCCAAGCAACTGTTCAATCTGCTCGATAAAATTGATTGTTTTATGTGAAGAAGTTACTTTAATTGATTTACACAATCGGATTAAGACTATTTTAGAATCAATTCCCAGATTTAATAACCTGCAGTAATGCGAGTGAATTGTAAGCAGTAATGTGCAGCAGAACCAATGTCTGTCTATGAGTAAGGTTGATGAGGATCAATATGCAGGTAACACCCTACATACAGGTGCATCTCATAAAATTTGAATATTATAAAAAAAGTTAATTTATTTCAGTAATTCAATTCAAAAAGTGAATTTTATTTTAGAAAGTTTTATCGGTATTTCACAGATACAATGATGGATACAAACAATGGACGAGAGGATGCCCTCTTCAAATCAGACCATAAATACAGTTTAAAGACATTAAATCAGATATAAACCTGGAGAGAACCCCGAAAGGAGACACAGGGGGACGCCCCTGGCCGAGCCCCGACCCAAACACCAGCACCCCTAATAGGACCAAACTGTGAAACTCATATATTTTATATAGATGTGTTACACACAGAGTGATATATTTCAAGCATTTCTTTCTTTTAATTTTAATGATAATGGCTTACAGCTAGGGAAAACCCAAAATTCAGTATCTCCGAAAATTAGAATATTACATAAGACCAACAAAAAGGATTTTTAATACATAAATGTTGGCTTACTGAAAAGTATGTCCATGTACAGTATAGTATAGACTTAATACTTGGTCAGGGCTCCCTTTGCATGAATTACTACATCAATGCAGCATGGCATGGAGGTGATCAGCTTGTGACACTGCTGAGGTGTTATGGAAGCCCAGGTTGCTTTGATAGCGAAGAATGGGCAATTTCAACACTCACATGTCAGAGACCAAGGGGCTTCATGTGGAAACACTGCAGTATAGATGCAAAAGATTTATTGATACAAATTGTAACACTGATTACAAAATAACACACAGGGCAGAGAACCTTCACCATATTTATTTCAAATACTTCTATAGCGCCGTCAATTTACGCAGCTCTTTACATATACATTGTACTTTCACATCAGTCCCTACCCTCAAGGAGCTTACAATCTAAGGTCCCTAACTCACATTCATATATATACTAGGGCCAATTTAGACAGGAGCCAGTTAACCTACCAGCATATCTTTGGAATGTGGGAGGAAACCGGAGTACCCGGAGGAGAGAACATGCAAACTCCAGGGAGGTAGTGTTGTGGTTGGGATTCGAACCAGGGACCCTTTTTCTGCCAGATGAAAGTACTAACCACTACTCCACTGTGCCGTATCAATTAAAACTATTAATTAAAACTAATAGAATACTATTAAAAACCAGCCCAGGCTCCCAAGCACACACTGCTAAGCAATCAAATTGATCTGTGTGTAGGGGCTACAAGTTAGCATATGATAACACCCACTGTCCGCAAATCTAGGAAATAACATCTATTGGATAGAGGTGGGGGTCAAAAACTGAGAGGGACCAGAGTTCAGGGATACACTTCAGAGTGGAGGAAGCTCATTTCCAATCCCGATGGTAGGGGACATGGGCACCACACAGCATACGGATCTAGAGAGGCATAGAGCAGCAACCGTCTTATGCACATATGGCTAGTGGCAGCAATCTAAGTGCGCTCTGGGCTATGCAGGCAGTGGGCAGATGAACACAGTGTCAGTCAATTGCAGGTCAATGGGGACACTGGCAGATACAGGGTAGATTAGCGGGAGCTTGTGTCCTATGTAGAGATCTCACCCACAGTACAATGTCCTCCGCAGACCGTCCCGGACCTGTGACGTGTGGCATCCACTGCCTATTCAGTATTGCAGTTCACCCAGTCATTCCTCTATCAGTGCTTAGAGCACCCAGTCCAGTCTGAAGTTCCCCATGCTTGCAACTCCGTGAGGAGCAGTGTGGTACAGCGTGGATGGTCTAAAGCAGCCTTTCTCAATCTTTGCAACACCGAGGAACCCTTGATATAATTCTCTGGTCTCGGGGAACCCTTGCTAAAAATTAAAAATCTACAACTCATGATACATCAGTGTGATGGTCAATGGGAAGAATGCTCCTTACACTTGTGGTCATTGGGAAGAATTACCCCCTTACAGATAGCTAAAAAGATCAATGGTGTCACTGGAAATTTATCTGAGAGGTAGAAATTGACCATTGCTCAAGGAACCCCTAGCAACCTCTGGAGGAACCCTAGGGTTCCACGGAACCCTGGTTGAGAAACCCTGGTCTAAAGCGACCAGGTATTGGGTGTTGATACTCTCCCCTCTAAGTCTTAAGCCACGGAACACCACTGCATTACCCAGTCTACATTATGGTTACAGTGATTGATTACAAGTTCAATATGTGCATATTCATTCTGGATTTGGTCATAGGTATTAACCATTTCAAATCCATCTTATCCAGCTGAGAAATACATCCAAACATTCAGAACCTCTTACATTCAGCAGGGGAGTTCAGACCATCCCTATTTTTAGGGGGAAAAACATGGCTTAAAAAGGGAACTCCCAGTATGGTAGTTCAGTTTAAAAGGTATAAATGTATCCCTATACCTGTATATAAGAGATTAAGATTCCAAAAATACCTGTAAACTTAGTTTGGTGTTAAGCCCCTTTGGAATCATCATATTTAATCGATATATCCATTCCTTTCTCATAAGGACTGTATCATAATCCACCCTCCAACTGGACAGGTTAAGGGCAAAAAAATCCCTTCACCATGTGTCCATCTGGGGAGGAATTATGAAAAGTTTCAAAGTGTTTGGCAATAGGGCTCTTTTCCTGGTTACTCTTACTCACATTTCTAATACTACTCAAGTGTTCCCCGATGCGGACGCGGAGCTGACGTTTGATCTTACCGACGTATAATTTCTTGCAGGGACACTGCAAAATATACAGTACCCTTGGTGTACTGCAGTTAATATACTGCTTGATAGTGTATGTCTTGGTCCCATCCACATCGCTTAAGCTATTAGTACATTCAACTACATGGCAGATATGACAGTGACCGTTAATGTGCGGCATGTCAGTCAGCCAGCTCTTAGGTGGAGTACATACAAATTCAGAATGCACTAAGCTGTCTTTAAGGTTTCTAGCTCTTCTAGATACCAGGAGTGGTCTTGGGCCCACAATTCGAGACAATTCCGGGGATCGTGTTAGAATGTGCCAATGGTTTGGCTAGAATTGATCGGACTTCATCCCATTGTGACCCATGCGGGTGATGATACGTACTGGAGAAGATTGAGGTGGGGGGCATGCATTCGGGATTCCTGCCTCATTTCCATACCTATGAGGTCCTCACGTTTAGCTGAAGAAGCCTTTTTTGCAAGCATGTCTGATGTTCTTATGAGAGTATCCACTATCCCAAAATCTTCGATAGAGTTCCTCAGATTCACTTTTATAGGCTTCTTCACTGGAGCAGTTCCTCTGAATTCGGAGGAACTGGCCAGTTGGAATACCCCTAATCAGTGATGGAGGATGGTGGCTCAAGGCTAGGAGGAAGATCTTCGCTGCTGTCTTCTTCCTAAAAGTTGCCGTCTCCAGTCTGCTATTTTGGACAGAAATGGAGAAATCAAGGAAGGAAATTGTTGCATAGTCCCAGGTATAGGCAAGTTTAATATTCCTATCGTTGGTATTTAATTCAGTCTAAGCAGGGAGAGAGGAACGACTGGGTGAACTGGAATACTGGATAGGCAGTGGATGCCACGCGTCACAGGTCCGGGATGGTTTGCGGAGAACATTGTACTATGGTCGAGATCTCTACACGGGACACAAGCTCCCGCTAATCTAACCTGCATCTGCTAGTGTCCCAATTGACCTGCAATTAACTGACACTGCGTTCATCTGCCCGCATAGCAGAGCACACTTACATTGCTTGTATCCCTGAACTATGGTCCCTCCCAGTTTTTGACCCCCACCTCTATCCAATGGATGTTATTCCCTAGATTTGCAGACAGTGGGTGTTATCATATGCTAACTTGTAGCCCCTACACACAGATCAATTTGATTACTTAGCAGTGTGTATGTGCATGTGTGCTTGGGAGCCTGGGCTGGTGTTTAATAGTATTCTTGACAACGTTGTCACAAAGTTTTAATTGATATGGTGAAGGTTCTCTGCCTTGTGTGTTATTTTGTAATCAGTGTTACAATTTGTATAAATACATCTTTTGCATCTATATTGCAGTGGGTTTCCTCATGAAGCCCCTTGGTCTCTGCCATGTGAGTGTTGAGACTGCCCATTCTTTGAATCTTGTTTGGCTTCTGGAACCCCATGCTAATTTTAGGCCGAGTCGGTAGTGCATCTAATATGAATTTTCAGTGATGTTCTTTTCCACTTGTTTTATGATTTATTGCTTTGATAGCGGCATTGTTGGGTCTGGTGTCTCTCATCTTCCTCTCCCCTTGCAAAAAGCGAAAGTTCCAAATGTGGGTGGAACTCCACTTCAATGATCATGGTATCACTGTGCTTGATCGGCCAGCAAACTCATTTGAGCTAAACCCCATAGAGAATCTGTGGGGTATTGTCAAGAGGAAGATGAGAGACTCCAGACCCAACAAAGCAGATGAGCTGAAAGCTGCTATCAAAGAAACCTGGGCTTCCATAACACCTAAGCAGTGCCACAGGCTGATCGCCTCCATGCCATGCCGCATAGATGCAGTAATTAATGCAAAAGGAGCCCTGACCAAGTACTGAGTGCATGCTATACTGTACATGGACACACTTTTCAGTAAAAAAAAGTTTCTGTAGTAAAATCCTCTTTTTAATGGCCTTATGTAATATTCACATTTTCGGGTTTTCACTGGCTGTGAGCTATAATCATCAAAATTAAAAGAAAGAAATTCTTGAAATATATCACTCTAACACATGTAGAAAAAATATGAGTTTCACTTTTTGAATTGAATTCCTGAAACAAATTACATTTTTGATTATATTCTAATTTTATGAGATGCACCTGTATATGTTGATTGTTTAAAAACTGTGGGAGACCATGAATGTTCAAATTTAGCTTCTGTAGTGGGTTATTTTTTTCTAGCAACACTTTAGAAGAGAGTCACACATCCTAGGCTGAAGCCATGAATTATATTGATGCCTATGGAGAAAAAGATTTAGTGCAAAGAATATTCTTAGGCCCTGTTCATACTAGTGCAATGTCTCCTGCATCTACTGTTGCAATGCAATGCATAATAATGTAAATCACATTCTCCTTGTTGCCCATTCACATCAGTGTAACATGGTGCAGTGCATGTGTTTTTGGCAAGGTTTTGTGCTTAGTGTTTGTTACCCCAGCTTTTCATATTCCTGATATGTGCCTGCTGTACCATGCACTTGTATGAAAAAGTATCCTGCTCTCTTTGCATTGCTTCCTTTGTGCGAAATCCCTGGCGTTCCTGCCAGTCCCTCCGCTTTCCTATTAACAACTGACCACACTAAGCAGAACACACCGTGGTCAGTTCTCTAGCTGTGCTGGGAACTCAGCCTGCTCTCCTCCAATGATCACACTTGTCCTAACATGCCTCTCCAGCACAGCCATTCACTACTGTGTACTGCTGCTTCTCCTCCCTTTAGCTTTAACATTGCTGAGAACAGAGGGAATGTGATCTCTCTTAAAAACGGGGAAAATGTACTTATAATGTTTTTTTTTTTTTTTATATGTATTCACAAATGTTTTGCCTTTCATTCCTATTTTAAACTGAATGGGTTCTTTTACAAGGTAATTGTTTACAACAGTCTCTCCATGCATGAAAATGCATCAAAAATATGCTACAAAAACGCACTGAAAAATGAATGATTATGTAGCAGAACTAATGTAAACCCAGACTTATATGCATTCAATAGTGTTCTCTTCTCTTGTATTACTGTTTTTAAACATTTGCACTCACCATAAAATTATTTTTAGCAATACACAGCGGTAGACCACAAAGTGCTTCTATTACCATCTTTTAAAGGGACGCCTTGAGGACACTGTCATTTTGCCCTCAATGGGTTTTATTTATCGTAAAGTGATTGTAAAGTCTTGTTTTTTGCCTATAAAAATAACAAACGTTATACTTACCTGCTCTGTTGCAATGGATTTGCACAGAGCAGCCTGGATCCTCCTCTTCTCTGATCCTGGCCCCTCCCTCCTGTTCAGTGCCCCCACAGCAGGCAGCTTGCTATGGGAGCACCCAAGCCCAGTCACAGCTCCCTGTGTCTGCTCAGACCCGGAGCCCTGACTCGGGCCAGTCCCCTCTCACTCCTGATTGGCTAGCTGGCGCTGCTGTTGTGTCTCAACCAAGCAGGAGGGAGAATCTCCGATGGCTGAGATACTTTTGGACAGAGAGAGACCTCAGGTAAGGATAGCGCTATTTTTGATTTTGCATCTCCTACAAAAGCTAGTGATCTAGGCCTATCAACCACTGGTCCCCCCATCCTGAAGTATGGCCAGTAGCAAAGGAAGATTGTAAATATGGAAAAAAAAAAAAAAACTGAACTGCAAAAAAAATAAAAAATATTCCCCTCTAAAATTATTTGACCGTTTCACAACTGGGGAGATTCACCCTTTATATTTAACCCTGTGACCAGTTTACAATACAGAAAATATTGGTTTAAATGACAATGGCCTACAAAGGAGTTTCCGTCAGTTTGGAGAGGTTATGTCATTGGTACAGTAAGTGAAAAGAAATCTCCCCAGTGGGACAGACAGCAATAATAAAATGTGGGTCTTAATCCTTCCCTACTCATTCCAAAACTAAAAAATAGTGACTTTACATTTTAGGATATCTATATGTTCCTTATTTTTAGCATCCAATTTGTAAGGTTCTAGAAAACAGTACCTGCCTATCTTATTCAGGATAACTATAGCAAATATTAAAAGAGTATTATTCACAAAGGGCATATTAACCACTTCAATACTGGGCACTTTCACCCCCTTCCTGCCCAGGCCAATTTTCAGCTTTCAGCACTGTCGCAATTTGAATGACAATTGCACGGTCATGCAATGCTGTACCCAAACAAAATGTTTATAAATTTTTGGAGACCGAGCTTTCTTTTGGTGGCATTTAATCACCAGAATGTTTTTATTTTTTGCTCAACAAATTAACCAAAATATTGGAGAAAAAAAAGTTTGGTAAAAACTTTTATAAATAAGTAATTTTTATCTTTCACTGATGTGCGATGAGGCTGCACTGATAAGCATCGCTGATGGGATTGCACCGATAATCAATGCACTAATAAGTGCATACACCCAGTCAGAAGAGCCACTTGTTGGCTCTCCTATACTCACACGCTGTCAGTGTGAATAGAGGAATGCCGATAACCAACACTTCCTATTTACACTGTGATTGGACACAGCCGATCACATAATAAAGAGCCTACGTCATAGGCTTTTTACCGTGATTGGAGATGTGGTATGTCGTGTCCGAGTAACACACCGCACCACAGAACACCACACTGCACACCATTATGTTAAAATCATATGGCGCCCAGTCGCAACAATTAAACCCCCACCCAGCTGTCATCTTACTATAGGGCAGGCAGGACCGTGTTAATGAAACAATTCCTGATTGAGAAGCATCAGCTACCAGAATCTGATATTTTTTTTTCCCATTATACTCAGCATTTCCTGCATTCTTAAAAATGCAATGCTAATATAGTGTTGATGGCCTCCATGGAATACATTTGATAAACTTAGTGTTTGTTAAGCAAGAATGTCATATTCCGGATATGTGCCTGCTGTACCATGTACTTGTATGAAAAAGTCTCCTGTTCTCTTTGTATTGCTTCCTCTGTGTGAAATCAATGCTGCCAGTCCCTCTGCTTTCCTAATAAAAACTTACCACACTAAGCAGGAGAGCACACTGCGGTGAGTACTCTGGCTCTGCTGGGGACTCAGCCTGTTCCCCAATAATCAGACTTGCCCTGACACACCCCCTCTGCATAGCTGAGTAGCTCAGTATATGTTGCCTCTCCTCCCCCCAGCTCTTATGCAGCTGTGAACTTATAATTAAAGCAAAGTTGCACCCAAAAGTGCAACTTCCGCTTTAAGCACTCCTCAGCCCCTATAATTTTTTTTTTTGGGGGGGGAGCAGGGGGGAGTACCTTGTTTTGACAGGTGCTTCTTGTCACACTTTCTCCTTCCTTTACTTGGCCCCCTAGGCAACTCCTCTCCTCCTGGCAATCTTCTGGGACACGTCACAGAAGATTGCCTGGTCACTAGGAATGCGCAGCGCGACTCGCGCATGCAGTGCGTGCGCGGCCGTGAAAGCGGGCCAGGTGCCCACGCTAGGAATGGTGGGGCCGTCGGGAGGAGACGAGCAAGGCTTTGGACGCAGCCATCCCTGGACCGCGAGACAGGTGTGTGTGTGTGTGTGTGTGTGTTTATTAAAAGTCAGCAGCTACACTTTTTGTAGCTGCTGACTTTTAACAAAAAAAACTTGTGGAACTCAGCTTTGGAAAAAAAAAAAAGGGGGGGGGGGGGGGGGGGGG
>BLSH010095757.1:43746-67970 GCA_018402905.1 Glandirana rugosa
CCATCGTAAAATTGTAGACGGGGGGAGCAGATACCTGACAGGTAACCTGTCTCCACTTCCAGCAGCCATATTCCTTTCCCCACCGCTGTGCCAGTAGCAAAGCACATCAGTGCTTCACACATGAGCAGTAGGAAACCAGCCACAGCAATGGCAACAGCATCATCTGACAGTTGATGGAAACAGCTGCGGTGTCAACATCGCTGGACTCCAGGACAGGTAAAGTCAGCAGCTACAGTATGTGTAGCTGGCTTTTATTTTTACAGGGGTGGCAGACCTCCTCTAAATATTTATAAATAATAAACTGTACTACAGCCTACACAGTCCCTGCTTTTAGAAATGTCTATGTTGTGGGTGTTTTAGGTAATTTGCAGGCCTGAAATAATCCTTTGGCTGCATCAATTTAAATGTTTTTTGCACAGATGTTAAAATGCTACCCAATCTGACATATCAGGGTTACCTCCAACACAGGCCAGAGCCAAACCACTCAATTCAAATTGGAATCTAAGGAGGGAAAACAATTGGCTGTCTGTGAAGTCCCAAAAGTTGAGAACACCTTTCAACCTTTTAGTTCTGTTAGCGTGGATCACAGGAGCTGGCACACTGGACACAGAAAGCTGGTCAGTGGTTCTAAATTATTCTGAATTCCTGTCTCTCCAAGGAGGGACATCCAGTGTGTGCAGCATGCACCCTACGTGGTGAAGAGTGAACATTCAGGATAGGGATGTAAAAAGCTGCAGCTCTGGTCTGGCAAGAACTGCTGTTATGTCAGTGATCTATCACAACAGCAGAGCCCTTTGCTTGCAGAGAGACAAATCCAGGTATGCTTCTGCAGGGGCACAGCCACTGCAAGACAGTCAGTGAAATCATCAATAATTCACGAATATGGGAAGGCCTATGCAAAATGGCTGACTGGACAGACTTCCAGGATTTCAAACAACCTGTCTGAATCTGGCAGAAGCTGTTGCATAAAGAGAAAAAAAAAATCCCCAGAAAGACATCTTGACCCAGCAGAGCTGAAAAGACATCCATCCTCCTTCAGAAAAAAATTAAAAGTCAGCAGCTACAAATACTGTAGCTGCTGACTTTTAATAATAGGACACTTTCCTGTCCACATATCCAGCAGTGGCTTCACCTGAGCAGATTTTTCAATTGGCTCTCAGTTGCTGCCACTGCCATCTCCACTAATAGAAACCAGCAGCGAAGCCTTGCGGCTTCACAGCCGGTTCCTTACTGCGCATGCCCGAAGCACGCTTAACTTGGTGAATGGCCCAGTGGCAGAGGAAGGAGAAGGGGGGGACCTAACTTCCGGATGCACTTGCCTCAGTGAAGTCAGCCAGAAGTGTGAGCGGATACCTGTCAAAACCAGGTACACACTCCCCCCTCCCCGAAAGGTGGCAAATGCAGCAGCAGAGGCAAATGTAAATGATGTTCAAATCACACATGTAACGTATCGCTGCGATTGTTGGAGTGTGAGCAATAATTCTAGCAAAAGACCTCCCCTGCACCTCTAGCCTGGTAACCGTTAAAAAATTTTAAAGTGTCGCCTATGGAGATTTTTAAGTACCGTTGTTTGTCGCCATTCCACGAGTGTGCGCAATTTTCAACTGTAAAATGTTTGGTATCCATTTATTCGGCGTAACACCCTCTTTCACAATATACAAAAAATTAGGCTAACTTTACGGTTTTCTTATTTAATTGAAAAAAGTGTATTTTTTCAAAAAAAAAAAAATTGCATTTGAAAGACCGCCGCGCAAACACCGTGACATAAAATATTGCAATGACCACCATTTTAGTCTCCAGTGTCTTTGCTAAAAAAAATATATATAGTTTTTGGGGGTTCTAAGTAATTTTCTAGCAAAAAATACTGATTTTTAACTTGTAAACAACAAGTGTCAGAAATTACTCTGGGGCTGAAGTGGTTAAGGGTGTGGTTAGAGGCACATTGGGGTTGGCTTTCAGTTTTATGCAGCTTGTGTCCAGTGTTAGCTGGGTCAAACAATTCTGGAATGCAGAAATTAAAAGCCTAACTTTTTTTTAGTTTTGGATGGAGTGGAGAGAGATTAGAATGCCTGTTCACAATTTGTCTGTGGCCCTGTTAAGGATATTCACCCTCTCGTATTGAAAGTGAAAGAAAATCCCAAATTGTGGGTTGTCTCCAGAACAATAATAAAGAGGAAATCTTACAATGGGGGCACTAGTTTTGGTGGCCTGTGGGGCCCCAAGGGATTCCATAAATTTGCAGGGATTTCGCCTCGCTTCCTGTTTCGGCTTTGGGACAGGAAGTGAATAGAAATCTCCCCAATGTGACACAAATAGCAAAAAATAAACTGACAGGATCATAACCTTCCAAAATGACCTCTATCCAAAATTAAAAAAAAAAAAAAAAAAGTTTGGATTATAGTCCTACTTTAACCACTTCCCGCAAAGTCACGTCATAGGACGTCGCTGACTTAGGAGTGGTGATATATGAATGGTGCCTGCAGCTACAGGCACCATTCAGATATCGTTTTTTTTCTGCCGGCGATTCTGTGTAAGATAAAAGTGGTCTCAGCGGTGGATTCACCACAAGATCACTTTCATCAGCGGCGTGAGAGGTGCTCCCCCCTACCGTCATCTCCGCCGCTTACCGGAACCGCCTGCTGGCGGCGATGATCGGTTCCTCTCCCCACAGTGTCTGTGAGCCGAGTGAGCAGCTGAAGCCGCTCATTCGGCTCCATAACATGGCAGGGCAGAAGCGACATCACCAGTCACTTCCGCCCCATGCTCTGAAAGGGCCCATTTTTTTTTTTGAACTGTCATTTTTTCTCTTTTTTTTTTTTTTGCATTTTACTGTAAATATGAGATTTGTGGTCTTTTTGACCCCATCTCTCATATTTAACCAATTCACCCCCGGAAGGATTTCCGGTTAGGACCAGAGCACTTTTTGAGATTCAGCACTGCGTCGATTTAACTGACAATTGCATGGCCGTGCGACGTTGTACCCAAATTAAATTTGCATCCTTTTTTTTATATTCTTCCTCATATTTTTGGTAAAAAAACAAAAAACAAAATCGCAATCGGCGTTTATTGATTGGTTTGTGCAAAAGTGGCCACGTTTACAGATGAGAATTAATTTCTGGGGTTTTTATTTTATTTTTTACTAGTAACCTGCGATTTTTGGTGGTACTGAGATATTGGGGCGGACATGTCGGACCATTTTGACACTTTTTTGGGACCAATGACATTTATACAGCGATCAGAAATTTAAATATCCACTGATTACTGTGTAAATGTTATTGGCAGTGAAGGGGTTAACCTGCATGGGGAGACCTAGGGGTTAACAGTGTTCCCTAGGCATGTTCTAACTGGGGGGGGGGGCTGGGCATACGAGATCTAACTGATCCCAGTGACAGGGATCAGTAGATCTCCTATGCCCGCACTGACAGAGTTCTCTGTTCTTTTTGCTGAGGCCGCTCATCGCGGCTCGCCAGCAGACATCAGGTCTGCCCAAGCCGCAGGCGCACTCCTCAGGAGTTCGGCGGGCGCGCGCACGTGCCCCCTAGCAGCCACTCTGCAAATAGCCGTTTATTTAAGGTGATTTGCGGGACACATCCACACTGCCGCAGTAAATATACTGCACGCGGTGTGGAAACGATTAAGAGGTCCTGACATGCTTTTTTCTATCACAAGGAATGTTATTTTATTTTTTTTAAAGACATACGCAAGTCCCGCCTGCATATGAAAACGGTGCTCAAACCACACGTGAGGTATCGCCACGATCATTAGAGTGAGAGCAATAATTCTAGTACTAGACCTACTCTAACTCAAAACTGGTAACCTTTAGAATTTTTTTTTTTTTTTTTTTTTAATAGTTTATTGTTGTTCAAAGTCAAACCTGTAGAAATGTTTTAAACGTCGCCGTTGGAGATTAGGTGCCAAAGTTTGTCACCATTCCACAAGCAGGCGCAATTTTGAATCATGACGTTGGGGATCAATTTACTTGGCGTAACATTATCTTTCACAATATAGAAAAAATTGGCCTAACTTTACCGTTCTTATTTTTTATTTTATTATTTTTTCCAAAAAAAATGCGCT
Organism: Glandirana rugosa; assembly: GCA_018402905.1. Classification (NCBI taxonomy): domain Eukaryota; kingdom Metazoa; phylum Chordata; class Amphibia; order Anura; family Ranidae; genus Glandirana; species Glandirana rugosa. The sequence goes on from BLSH010095757.1 coordinate 47,821, forward strand.
TGTACGACCGCTGCGCAAATACTGTGTGACAAAAAGTATTGCAAGGATCGCCATTTTCTCCTCTAGGGTGTTCGAAAAAAAAAAAGAATATATGTTTGGGGGTTTTAAGTAATTTTATAGCAAAAAAAACCCTGGTTTTAACACAAAGTCCAAAAAATTGGCTCGGATATGAAATGGTTAAAAGCAAACCATCATAATTTCTTATTCATGAACTTGTTCATAGGTAGTGGCTTAAAGTACCAAAGCCATTGCATCAGTCGGTCATCAATTATACCCATTGTATAGCAAAATAGTGCAGTTGTGGACCCTGTATTTTTGGAGATCTATTTATAAACATCACTTGAGGAAAAACACAGGTAGTGTTTCTGTGAATGACTCATATGAACTGCCATCAGACAGCTCATATCACAGGCATGATATACAGAAATGATCAGAGTGACTGAACATTCCCATAGTTGTGATGACCAATCACAGTGATCACAAGCGTAAGCATGTAAGCCGACGTGTTTACATTTAAGAACTCTCACTACGAAGAAAGGGAAGAAATGGTGGACGTGAGAATGAAGATTTGTGAATGACGGGATAAGCAGCAGATCCATAGAGAGAGCGAGAGAGAAAATGTGTGTGTGAGCAATGGGGGCTCAAAAATTGATTGTTTCTGTAAGCCTTTCACCTCCTCTCCACGCTATGTGACCTGTATTAACTTCTACATCTACCTTATTCTGTGCACATTAGCCCCCTCCATCTCCATCCTGTCACTGCATTTTTAATTATTACCAAACAAATGTGGCAAAAACAAGATCACCTTGGGGCGATTACTTTCCAAAAAAGGGGGGTTTCTTTGGGAGGTTTTTATACTGCCCTGTCATTTTTAGGAAAATAAAAGATTGCTGCTGGTTTTGAAATGCTGTTTTGAACACGTGTGTGAATGAAGCTAGAAGAACCATCTGTGGCACCTGAATGCCTGTTGAATCCTATATTGGACACAAGGACTAGTGAATTCCAAAGTTATAACAAACATACATTAAAAATAGCACAATTTGTACCAAAATCAGCTAGTACCAATAAACCATAGCACGTTTAAATATTTATAGTTTGGAAAAAAAAAATGCAATCATATAAAAAAAAAAAAAATCTTTACTTTGCATGAAAGGGTCATGAAGTCAAGTTTAAAAATGGCTGCACATTTTTAGTGAAACACATTCAAAGTTTATGAACACAATCAGTCTTAGAGGGGAATTAGGAAACACAAGTCTCAGTCTGCTTGTTTGGTACAGAATGTCTGTAATCATCAGTCCTTTCCTGATATGAAGCTCCCGTTTTTCTTTTGAAGAGACGCAAGCTTAATCTTAGAAGCTCACTGTCAACCAATGGAGGGTTTGAGTAAGTCTGCTTCACAGTGCCCTAGTAGGAGGAAAAGAAAAAAAAAAATAGTGTCCAATTAACGTTCTTAAAAATGTTACATCATTAATAAGGTTGAAAAAAAAAAAAATACACAGCTCCATCCAGTTAAACCTGTGTGTGTGATTTCTATTTGCATTATCATAGCCCTGCTCTTTGAGGAAGATACTTTTTTTGCAGTTGACACTCATCTAGCACCACTTCCTGGGGGAGGGAGTGCCACATTTTTACTGTTTTAACAGTAAAGAACCCTTTCCACAATTTTTTTTCTATCCTCACATTGTGGCCTTTTTAGGGACTTTAAACAGCTTAGCACAATCACTAGGAGTTGCCTTTGATCTATTTTTACACTGCAAAATAATTACCTTTTCAGCACCTCTTCTCCAGAGTACATGAATAATTGCAATCTATGTAATCAATCTCATAGCCAAGGTCTTTATAGCGATTTTGAACACTTTTAGTTATTAGGGAATTGTTGACTCAAAACGTGCGTGGGGGGGGGGGGTTACCTAGTTTTGACAGGTACTGGCTCCCACTTCCGCTTGGGCCGCCTAAGTCAGTGGTTCTCAACCTCAGTTCTCAAGTAATCCCAACGAGCCATGTTTGGGGATCTTCCCTTAGATAAAATAGCTCTTGTCAAGGTCATTGATATTGATTTAAAGCAGCTGTGCAAAGTAAAGGAAAACCTGAAAACATGGGCAGTAAGGAGTATTTGAAGACTGAGAGGAGAACCACTGGCCTAGGCGACTCCAGAGGAAGTTGTCGCCCCCCCCCGCAATCTTCTGGGACATGTCACAGGTCCCAGGAGATTGCCCAGCCATTGAAAAGGTGCAGCTCGACTCGAGCAGTGCGCACCGGCTGTAAAGCCGTAAGCGGTCACAGCCGGTGCACACACTTGTGATGCTGGGGAGAGGCGAGGGAGATCCGAAGTTTCAAGCGGCCACATCTCTGGATCGTGGCAGCGGAGTGTGTGTTTATTAAAGCGGTAGAACGATGCATCAGGCAGAAACAACACTTAGTGCTCTGGATTGAAACAAGTACACACCATAAAAAGGATGTGCTTTGTTCATATTTCATGTGAAAGGTTTACAAACCACTTTAAATGAATATATATGCGCACACACACACACACACGATTAGAATCTTACCTTTTCATTTTGTACAAGTTGCTTACGAATTGCCAAGTCCCTTCTAGAACACAGAGCTTTACAACAGGGCCCAAGATTACTGAGTAAGCCAGCTCTCCCCCTTCTTCTGAGTAGTGCAGCCATGTTTAGAGCTCCTAGCTCATGTTCAAATAAGTTTTCTGCTTCTAAATAGAATGAGAGTTGTTCAGTTTTTAACCAAAGCAAAACACAGCAGTGAAACAATTATAACAAATGCCATAAAATTTACTACCAATTATATAACAATGTATCAACTTATCCACAATGCATACAAAAGTTATTTCAAAAAGAATTATATACAGTGGACCAAGAAAAAAACAAAAAAAAAAAAAAAAAAAGGAACATTACATGCACATTGGTACCTCTGCAATTTAACGTACATTAACACGTTAAGAAGTTTAGTATTGTTTTAATGGTGGTAGTTCACAGCGATGCAGCTTCTTGTGAAATAAAAAAAAAAAAAAAAAAAAAAGCTATGTCCATTTTATCGTATGTCGATGATATAAGTGTTTTGAAAAGCAATGGGAAGCATGTCAACACATGAAGAGTCACAAATGCAACTCAAAATACACGAACCACCAATATATGTATCCATTCTATGAAAGAGTATCCTTGTAAATGGTATCAAATTGAGCCCTACTCCAAAAACTGAAAAAAAACCTTTGTGGGTATTCCTTTTTATGTAAAACATAACCAAACCCACAGAAGAGTTACTTCAATAAAAAAAAAGAAACTCACTAACAAAAAAAACTATACTATTACATTAACCACTTCAGCCCCGGAAGGATTTCCAGCTTTAGGACCGGAGCCCTTTTTGCGATTCGCGCGCTTTAACTGACAATTGCGCGGTCGTGCGACGTTATACCCAAACGAAATTTGCGTCCTTTTTTCCCACAAATAGAGCTCTCTTTTGGTGGTATTTGATCACCGCTGCGTCATTTCTGATCGCCGCTATAAACAAAAGAAGAGCGACAATTTTGCAAAAAAACCCAAATTTCTTACTTTTTCCTAAAATACAAATCCAAAAAAAAAAAATATAAAAAAACATTTTTTTTCACCGTTTTTGGCCGATTTATATTCTTCCTCATATTTGCGATAAAAAAAAAAAAATCGCAATCGGCGTTTGATTGGTTTGCGCAAAAGTGGTCGCGTTTACGGATGATGAGAATTCATTTTTGGGGTTTTTAATTTTTTTTTATTTTTTACTAAAAATGGCGGCGATCTGCGATTTTTAGCGGTACTGCGATATTTCAGCGGACATGTCGGACCATTTTGACACTTTTTTGGGACCATTGGCATTTATACAGCGATCAGTGCTATAAAAATGCACTGATTACTGTGTAAATGCCATTGGCAGTGAAGGGGTTAACCTGCAGGGGGCGCGCTAAGGGTTAACTGTGTTCCCTGGGCGTGTTCTAACTGTGTGGGGGGATTGCCTAGCTGGGGAAGGGAAGTTATCACAGCCTTCACGTAAAGGAAGGCTGTGATCACAGCCCTTCCCCCTCACACAGAGCGGAGGTCCGTGTTTACATACACGGACCTCCGCTCACTCGCTCCGGGGGGGCCATCGCGGGTAGCCGGCGGCAATCAAAGCCGCCGCACCCGCTCCCTGGCCCCCCCTGGACACAGTGAGCGCGCGGGCGCGCCCACTAAACTCGTTCCCGCAGCCGCCGTCGTATGACGGCGATTTGCGGGAACGAGCCACTTTGCCGCCGTCAGATGCCGATCGGCGGTCGGCAAGTGGTTAAATAATGTATAGAGGTTATAAAATCATATCAAAACAGTATTTTGAGGTGACTTTTTTAGGTTTTGTTTTGAATGTAGTGAATACCAAAAATGCAGGCGAGTACACACTGAAGGGATGGTGTTGAAAAGCGCCAGCATCCCAGAAAGAATTGTACAAAGAAAAACCCTCTTTGTGTGGAATTATAAAGGAACATTTTTTTTGTAGAAATAAATGGATTTTTTGTATAACTTACCGTAAAATCCTTTTCTCTGAGTTCACTGACAGACGCAGCCTTCTTATGACACATGGGGTTATGCTCATCCTACTAGGAGTAGACTAGGCAAAAACAAACAAAAGCGTAGGTTGGCCCCTCCCAGGGGGCCGTCCTCACCTCAGCATATAATCCCCCTGTCCTGTACAGCACATCAGTTCTTAACAAGCCGTACAAAACCAACGCAGAGGGGTGGGTGCTGCGTCTGTCAGTGAACTCAGAGAAAAGGATTTTACGGTAAGTTATACAAAAAATCCATTTTTCTCTTCCGTTCACTGACAGACGCAGCCTTCTTAGGACACATGGGGGCGTCCCAAAGCTGTGCCAATCAAGAGGGGTGGGCAAAAACCATAACAAATGTACCCAACAGAAAGACGCCCTCTCAGGCGGCGCTAACCGCGCCTAAACTGCTGCTTGTAATACTTTGCGGCCACAAGCAGCATCCGAGGATGCTAAAACATCAACCTTGTAAAACTTAGTAAACGTGTGCACCGAGGCCCAAGTAGCTGCCTTGCACACCTGGGACACCGAAGCTTGGTGTCTAAACGCCCAGGAAGTACTAACTGCCCTGGTGGAATGAGCCGTGACTGGAAACGGGGGAACCTTACCCCGAATGTCATACGCATGAGTCACGGTCCTCCGTATCCAATGTGATACGGTAGCCGACGAGGCTGCCAAACCTTTGCGCGACCCTTCTGTCAGCAAAAATAAAGAATCAGACTTCCTAAAAGAAGCTGTAGAACTTAAATATACCCGCAAAGCCCTCACCACATCCAAAGAATGCAGCTCGACCTCTTTAGGATGTGACGGGTGCGGACATAATGAGGGAAGAACAATATCCTCATTTAAATGAAAAGAAGAAACCACCTTCGGAAGAAATGAAGGTGAAGGCCGCAGAACTGCCTTGTCCCTATGGAGGACCAAGTAGGGTGACCTGCAGGACAAAGCTGCCAGCTCCGACACCCGCCTGGCGGATGTGATAGCCACCAGAAAAGCCACCTTCTGCGACAATAACCGTAAGGGAATGTCCCTGATCTTTTCATATGGCGGTTTCTGTAACACAGAAAGCACCAAATTCAAATCCCACGGTGCCAGGGGCGACCGTATCCGAGGGGCAACATGACGTACTCCCTGTACAAAATGTACGGATCAATGAGTGAGACGCCAATGATCGTTGAAAAAGAACCGCCAGGGCCGAAATCTGCCCCTTAAGCGTACTTAACGCCAGGTTCTTGTCCAGTCCTTGCTGCAAAAAATCACAGCACTCTGGATACTCTATAAGAGCGGGGATTCCATCCTCCCGCCTCGCACCAGGTAATATAGGCCTTCCAGGTCCTATGATAGATCTTACGTGAGGTGCTCTTACGTGCTTTCACCATAGTAGGGATTACGGAGTCTGAAACACCCCTATCCCTCAATACCTGGGCCTCAATAGCCAAGCCATCAAAGCCAGCGAGGGTAAAGCAGGGTGCAAGATGGGCCCGAGACGGTAAGTGGAAGACGCCATGGAACATCTGCCTCCATCCTTACTATATCGGCATACCACGGACGCTGCGGCCAATCCGGAGCCACCAGGATCGTCGTGATTCCCTCCGCTTCTATCCTGCGCAAAACGCGCGGTAGAATCTTCAAAGGAGGAAAGATGTACAGTAGCCGATACCGACCCCAGGGCGTTACCAGTGCGTCCGAGGCGACCGCCAACGGATCCCTTGCTCTGCACACAAAGGCCTGTACCTTGTGATTGTACCTGGAGGCCATCAGGTCCACCTCTGGGGTGCCCCATTTGGAGCAAATCTTGTGGAACACCTCTGGATGTAGGGACCACTCCCCCTGATCCAGAGTCTGACGGCTGAGAATATCCGCCTGCCAATTTTCCATGCCCGGGATGTAGACTGCAGAGAGAGCTGGCACGTGAAGCTCTGCCCACCGAAAGATCAGAGCCGCCTCCGCGGCTGCTGCTGCGCTTCTTGTTCCGCCCTGATGGTTCACATACGCCACCGCTGTGGCATTGTCCGACTGGACCCGAACAGGGCAGCCTCGCAGCCTTTCTGTCCAATGAGACAGGCAAAGCCTGATCGCTCTCAGTTCCAGTACATTTATCTGAAGACGAGCTTCTCGTACTGACCAATGACCCTGGACGGAGGATTGTCCCAGGACTCCTCCCCACCGTGACAGGCTGGCATCCGTTGTCACTATCGACCAATTGAGGGGAGGAAAACTCTTCCCCAACCTTATGGCCGGAGCCCGAATCCACCAAATCAGCGACCCTCGAGACTGCTGATCCAACCTGATCCGTCTGTCTAGGGATAGGGGAGACTTGTCCCACTGAGACAGAATTGTCTACTGTAGGAGCCGGGTATGACTCTGGGCATAAGGCACCGCTTCGAATGTCGACACCATGAGACCCACCACTCGCATACAGAACCGTAAGGAGAACCACTGGCGTGACAACAGGGTTCGCACTGCTGCCTGAAGAGTCAGTAACTTGCCCGGTGTTAGAAACACCCTTGCTTATACCGTGTCCAGAATCAGACCCAGGTACTCCAGCCTGCAAGTCGGAGTCAATGATGACTTTTGTAGGTTGATCAGCCAACCGAACTCCTCCAACGTGGCTACCGTGATTTTCACGTTCTCCTCCAGAGCTGTAGCCGACTCTGCTCTCAGCAGTAAATCGTCGAGGTACGCTACTACCGCGATACCTCTTTGCCTCAGTAACGCCATCATCGGGGCCACCACCTTGGTGAACACCTGGGAAGACGAGGCCAACCCGAAGGGAAGTGCCACAAACTGGTAATACAGATCTCCCACTGCGAAACGCAGAAAACGCTGATGACTGAGACAAATCGGGACATGGAGATATGCGTCCTTGATGTCCAGGGACGCCAGAAATTCCCCTTGGCGTAGGGCGACCCCGACCGAGCGGATGGATTCCATCCTGAACCTCTTTGTCTCCACGAAGCGATTCAATGCTCTTAGATCCAAAACTGGTCTGACCCCGCCCTTTTTGGGTACCACAAAAAGGTTTGAATAAAATCCGTGAAATCTCTCCATCCTGGGTACCGGTATGATCACCCCCTGTTCGGCGAGAGCTCGGACAGCGCCTAGAAGCGCCTGGTGGCGTTCCTGCGTGAGCCTCAGATTTGAGGGGAAAAATCTTTCTGGGGGCAGAGAGCTGAATTCTATCCTGTACCCGGAAGACACCACCTCCAGGACCCACCGATCGTTGATGCGGGCAGCCCATCTGTCTGCAAACCCCAGTAACCGCCCCCCCACCCGTGAAGTGGGTGGGGGTAACCCATCATGTGGAGGCGGATTTATCCTTCGCTTTTTCGGACTTATGCTGCCAGGGCCTTTTACTGTGCCCTGCGAAACCCTTTCCGGTCTTGCAGCTTTTCCCTGCTGAGCCGGATGCCCGAAAAGACTTCTTCTGACCTGACGCGACAGGCCCCTGTCTGCGTCGCAACTCACGCCGTTTAGGCTCCGGGAGAAAAGTACTTTTACCTCCCGTGAAATCCTTAATGATTTCATCCAACCGTGGGCCAAACAGCCGCACTCCCTGAAAGGGGAGGTCTGCCAGTGCCTTCTTTGAAGCCTGATCGCCCGACCAAGATCGGAGCCATAGCACCCGTCTGATAACAATTGAAAAAACAGACATTTTTGACAATATAGGAAGAAGGTCCAAAGCAGCATGACATATGTAGCGGAGCCCCTCTTCCAAATGTTGTGCCCGCTGTACCTCAGCCTGTGCACAATCACAAGTCAAATTAGTGCATAGAGCAGTAGCCTGCACCCGCAGCGACTGTGCCGCCATTGCAGTTGCTAGCGCCGGCCGCATGGCTGACCTAGCCAACAAGAACAGTGCTATGGACACTGTCTCTGTGCGGCGATCGGCCACTTCCTTAAAGGAAGGCGACCCCTCCAAGGGAATGGTAGTTGCTTTATTCACCCGCGCCACGGCAGGGTCCACCACCGGGGAGGCCCATCTCTTAGTAAAGCTCTCCTCAAAGGGGTAGCGCACCGCAAAGTTCTTAGGCAAAGTAAAAGAACTTGGTGGCCTACGCCACTCCTTAAACACCGCCTGCTCAAACACTTGGTCATAAGGGGGGGCCCTAGGCAGTTTAAGTGGGCCACAAACATAAGCGGACTCATGCGACTCCCCAGCTGGATCAAGACGCATGGACTTGCGGATATCAGTGCTTCCACTATCGCCTTATCACGCGCAGACAGAGTTTGACTCTCCTCATGCTCTCAGGGTGGTTCACCCTCTGAAAGATCCACAGGTGTGACCATTGATGCGCTTTCCAGATCTGAATTCTCCCTGGAGGAAAGAGGGGGTGGTGGGCGTTTTTGAGGAACCCTTGGAACGGGTACCTCCGCCCTGGGAAAGAACTCCCCAAACACCGCCCTCAGCTGTTCCAAAGACACTAGCGTTCCTGGGGTGGATTGTAGATCCGCAGGTACTCCTGCCATAGTATTGCCGGCCTCTGACATTACAGGCTTCCGGTATCCCCACTGTGTAACCACCACCTCTACTCCACCAATCAACCAGGGAGACCCGGGAGGATTGCCCACACCGCTACCAGCACCCAGGAAGGGCCAGCTATACTTGCTGTTTAGATGCCTCAGCACTCCGACCGGAAGAGCAATGCCCACCAACTACTGCACGCCAGGAGCCTGCTGCTGTGTGTCAGCCACGCTGTACAAGCGAAAACCGGAAGCCCACTTCCGTTTTTAAACACTTCCTGTACCAGGGCTGCACTTCCTTGAGCTACCACTGGAGGCCGCCAGACCGCAGGCTGAGAACCACATGGTTTCACAAACAATGGACGCTGCCATTACACCCGCGCGGTCGGCCACGAACGAGCGGTGCTATCCTTCAATGGCGGTGACCCGCCGAACACAGCGCTCCGGACGGTCGGTGCAGAGTCGAACGGTCAGTGCAACAGTGCCGTGCTGCGGACTGGGGGGAGTGGGGACGACGGAGGCTTAACCTCACAAGGGTATTACCCAAAATGTCCCTCTGAGCCCCCACCGGCCGGCTTACCACCAGAGCTGCCCAGACGCCCACTCTCCACGCCCTAAGGCGGCAGAGGGGTCCACTCACCAATCCTTGACGGGCGCAGCGGTAGCCACCGGAGCAGACCTACCATCCCCTAGGGGAGGCATGCTGCTGGCCAGGCCCTTGGACAGGCGTACCTAGTCACTGGGCTCTCGTGGGTCTTGGCCGCCCGCACGGAACGGGCGCTATGCGGTGGGCACCCCGAAGGGCATTCGCATAGTGTCAGCCGGACTGGGGAAAGATTTGGATTCGAGATATCCTCTATACCACCAGCCAGCTTCTTGATAGCAGTCTTCATCAGATGAATCTTCAGGAGACCGCAGATCCCAAAGGGAACCAGGTCTACTCCTTGCACTAGGCAAATAAAAACTGATGTGCTGTACAGGACAGGGGGATTATATGCTGAGGTGAGGACGGCCCCCTGGGAGGGGCCAACCTACGCTTGTGTTTGTTTTTGCCTAGTCTACTCCTAGTAGGATGAGCATAACCCTATGTGTCATAAGAAGGCTGCGTCTGTCAGTGAACGGAAGAGAAAGAAGCTTTTTTACTTTTATAAAAATTCCTTCAGCCTGTGCCTTTATAATCCCATACAAAGAGGATTCTTTCTCTATTACAACATGCAGACGAGAAGGCAGAAAGTTACAGCCACAAACTGGTAATGCAGGGGCTCACCGTAGAAATGGTTGATGCCCTGGAAAGTCGTAGACATGAGAGTATACATCTTTGCACCAGGAAGTGCCCATCTTTGCACCAGGAAGTGCAGGTCCTGCAACACCTAAGTGATTGATGTCCAACAGAACCCAGGTCAAGGGGCCAACTCAACTTGTAGGGGATTTCTTGGAGACAGGAACCAGATTAAAGCCCTAGGTATGGAGACACCCCTGCAAGTTTAAGTCTCCTTGGAAAGGGGGAAGGGGACCACCACATTCACCCAGGACTGAATTATCACACCATGTGGATCTTACCTCCTCATCCAGGCTTCCTGATACAAAAAGGAAGGCTGAAGAAGAAAGTGTCAATACAAGTACAGAAAACAACAGGATGTGTTCGGGGATCTCCTGAACACACAAATTACAGAGAGACAAACTAGAGAACCTGTCTGAATTGTACACACAGCCCCCCTATGTGATGATAGAGGTCAAGGAGCACTTTCATGCAGCAGGATAGACTGAGGAGTTAGCAGAGCTCTGGTTCTGGGCCGTACTATCTGAATGGGAGAACACCACTCCAGCCACCTGTGGCCCTGCCAATGACAGTTTCCAGAGCAAGTCTGAAGAAACTACACTTCCTTTGAGGAATAATCAAAACATATGTTCCTTTGATGTCTCTTTAGCATCTGTCCTGCACGTAGCCCTTTGCATTTACACAGAAGTTAGTCCCATGCATGACAAGATTTGAGGCTTGTAACATGCAGTCACAACAAAAGCACAAGGTTCCAGACATTTTCTCCAGCTGCTTTATGAAGCAAAGTCCAGAGTGGTTTGCTTTTTGCGAACCAGTTTATACCATTCTAGTCAGTAAGCTTTCCTTTAAAGTCATAAATAACGGTCTAGTTAGAACATGACTAAGTTCTTGGAGAGCTCTCGGGTATAAGCTATCAGGTCTGGGCGATTTGATCACGTTAAGTTTTTCTAGTCTATTTTGAGCACTGGTCTCTGCCAGCCACACGGGCACATTCAATATGCTATTAACATTACTGTTAATGTTGAGGTCAGCTGTAGCAGCAGGAATGTCATCTGTATTATTTTTTTTTTATTGGTTGAACTAGATGGTCTTTTTTCAACCTAACTATGTAACTATGTATATGTGAAAAAACATGTTGCACCACATAGCCGTATCTAGGCCCAACATGGGACTAGGCCTCAAATACAAACCCCGGCAGCTGGTACTGATCAGCATATTAGGTGGCTGGAGGTGACCAACACACTGAATGCAAGCAGTGGAAACAGACAGGAGATCCAGGAAGTGCTTTGGGAGCAAGAGCAGGATGCTGCTTACTCCAGGCTGAATGACCAACATTAGTGCTCAGTCCTTTAACCTTAATGCAGTAAAACTTGGAGGTGGGAGATTTGAAAGGACACCTAACAATGCAAATGGAGAGGGTGAGAGGGTAGGTCCCAGTGCTTCAGCCCACAAGACCGTACTTAGTCTTCAGAGGCATGGTCACACTTGGGGCTGTGCCATGGCTCCAGGAAAGAGCTCCATGGCTAACACACAGTCTGGAAAGCACAACGCAGAACCCAGCACCCAATGGTCGGTTTCTAGGTTCGCTCAGCATGTCCAGTTTTAGTGGGGGTCTGGGTGCGGCCTCCAAAGATTGTGCTGTGGATAGCTACTGTGTAGAGGCCAACTCACGCAGAAGTCTAACAAAGAATAATTTTGATTAAAGTCGCAGAGGAGAAAGTACCAGCAGTGTAGCGAGAACTTTGAAGTAAACGAGGAAAAAAATATCAAAGTGGGAAAAGTAGCAAAATTAGACTTCTTTAAGCACTAGCAATAAACTGGGGCATGCTGTGTAGAATACGGGTTATAAAGGGACTGGCTTAAGATTTTTCCGTTTGCCAGTGCTTCAAACTTCTGTAGGCAGCAGTATAACCAGACTGTTTCTGAATATCTGTGTCCCTAAATGTATGATGGAGAATGGTTAATCATTCTGTAGTCTCTGGTAATTAGGGGTACTAGAGGGATAAATTAACTAAGACAACAAAGGAAGTGAGCAGAGAACACAGGACAACTCTAAATTTCTGATAAGGTCAACATTTTTTGCACTTCTCAGAATAAAATGCTTCAAATGCTAATAGATTCACTGTTAGAATTAAACACTTTAATGGAAAATTACCTTTGAATTTAATTCTACTGACATCCATAGTTTTATAAGCAGCAGTATCTTTTTAAATCAAAATTCCTCTTTCTTGCTATGGCAACTGTATTCAGTGCTAATGCAATACTGCAAAAATATTTTAAGTGTGAAAATTCATAAACATCAAATCTTCCAATAAAAATGTGATCACATCTAGTTTACCAATCAGTGCAAAGTATTTTTTTTTAAAAATTGTTTTTAAATGCAATCAGTCCAAAATGGTCCGAACTGGTAATTTTAGTAAGTATGACTTTCTAGGAGCCGAGAATTAATCATCGCTAATTTTCACAGCTGGAGACACAGAAGAGGTCTGGCGAACACTGGCACCATCAAAAAGGAAAGAAGTGAAGAAAAAAAGAAAAACGAAAACAAGTACAGCCCTGAAAAAAATCCAAATCTATTCTGTGCTATCTGCTCCTGAGGACTAGCATAGGAAGGGACTGTGGAATCTAACCACTGGGTGCGCAGAGGATGGCTGTAGAGAGGATGCCTTAAAGTGGACTACACCTGTGTGGAATTAATAAAAGCTTTGCTTGCCTAATTTTACATAAAGATAGGCACGTGACTGTGGTAAGTGCGTTCTCCCGTACTACTTACTAGTGGTGGTCACCTTGAAGTGAAGGTTTTTTTTTTTTTTTTTTGAAACACAGTATTGACAATGGGAAATTCTTCGTCATTATACCACTGGAACGCTTTTGTTTGGACTGATTCCGTTTGAAAACAATTTTTGAAATTTACTTGCCAACTGATTGGTGGATTATGTGCATGAGCACGATTTTTAATGGAAGGTTTATGGTTATGAATTAAAAATATTTTTGAAGCATTGAATCAGCGGTGTAATTATGGGATTTTGTTGCTTCTCTGAGGGGCTCATATCTATACCTATAACAAGTATCAGACGCAAAGCCCAATGTATCCAACACACTCACCACCAATGGTGTCTGTATTAAACACACTGACACCAAATGGTGTCTATTCGATTAAAAAGTACCAGTGACAGTAAAATTACTAATAAAATAGATAAACACTTGATAAAAACTAAATCAAGCCCATAAGTCCATAATAGCACAAAGGGCTGCCATCAAGTAGGAGCCAAACCCAGGCTCTTGGAGACACTAACACAAAACAAGGAAAGAGGTGCCTCTAAGTGTAATATGCAAGTAAAATTTATTGGACAAAAGCCAAATGGCAACTCACATGGGGAGATAAAAAGCAAGCACATCAGTGATTCCAGGGATAAGAATGAGGTCAATCCAACCAGAGCAGTGTGGGAAAAAATTTGTGTAGATGCTACAGCACTCGTCGCCCAAGCTGGAAACGCCAGCTGGACGATATGTGAAATCAGAACGAGGCTTGAGAAGCACAACAGGAGCGACGTGGATGGATGATGTCATGTAGATGCGACGAGTTTCCTGAGCTGGCAAGCTATGCTGGTCTTCATCAAGCAGAGGTCCATTGATGTGGAGCTAAACATCAGTTTGCATTGCATATCCACTAGCGAGGATGGGTTGAGCGTGTGTGGGTGTGTAATAAATATATATATATATATATATATATATATATATATATATATATATATATATAATATCTCAAATAAAAGGCATGTTCAACACGTGCTAGCTCCCTTGTGGACGTACCTTTTTGAGCATTAACTGCTCCCACAATTCTTGGAATTCTGTGAGCAAGAGGATCCCAGCAATGCTGCCACAGGACTCTGAAGATAATTGAGTGTTTTTGCTCTTTTAGATCATCTCAAAACAATTCATGATGTGCCCTTAGTACAGGTATAAATATAAAAGCACTTACCATTAGGTTTTTCTATAGCTTGTTCGCAGGTTTCTTTAACTCTACTGAACAAGTCAGGTCCAGCTAAACGTTTTGAAATGCCAACACGCAGTAGCACAGCGCCAGGTGTGAATTTTAGGAGAGCAGCACCAGATTCACGAGGTTCCTTTGCCTGTTTGGGCATTAGACTAGACCAGTCCACATCAATTACATCCAGAGGATCTGTACAATAAGAACACAATTCCCATACAAAACAAAATATTAGATATTATAGGTCTATCATAAAATTGAAAGCATTCATATTTTAAGTCATTTTATTCATTATTTTACATTTCAGAGTGGAATAGACGATCACCAAAATAAGAACATATTTCTTGAATGACAAAAATAGAACATATTCTGCCTTCGGCAAAGCAGATGAGCAGTTTCCAATTTGAACTTCTCAAATACAATATATGATTTGATTCTCATACATTTTACACAGCAGATACGAGCTATAAAATGGTTATAGTAAGTAGATGGGGGAAAAAAAAAAAAAAAAAACAAACAAGCTCACTACTTTAAATTTTTTATTTTTGGCATTCAAATACTATGACTGTTACCAAGATGACAATATTACGGTTTAACAATATTTTTACTGAAGTGACCAAATTAGACATAAATAAATGTGGCCAAGAAACTTCTGCTTGGCCAAATTCCTGTAAGATTCAGTGCAATGTGATTTTTAGCCAATTTTTTGAATGGGCTAATATATCACCGGGTCACACCAAAAGTAATGAGATAAGTGCATGAACTACTTTTAAATCGCACAGTACTGTGGCAACATGCGATTCAGAGCAAGCAATACACTGTTCGGGTTGTCATTAGGATTACATTGACACTCACAGTTTACACATCTATTGCATTTCAGAGCTCTGTGGGGGCCAAAACAATTACTCCCAAGACTCCTTGTTCTTTATGCTGAAGAGGGTTCTTAATGATACTGGCTGCATGCTTGAGGTAGTCATCCTGCTGCAGAATAAATTTGGGGCCAGTCACACACCTCTCTAATGGTATGGCATGAGGCACTTTGTTGGTGAAGGGCTATAGAACGGTACAATAATGAGCGTCTCAGGCAACAGTGAAGCATGGCGGAGGTTCCATGCAAGTCTGGTGCTGCATTTCTGAAAATGGAGTTGTAGATTTGGTCAGGATCAATGGTGCCCTTAATGCTGAGAAATACAGGCAGATACTTATCCATCATGCCATACCATCAGGGAGGCGTTTGATTGGCCCCAAATTTATCCTGCAGCAGGACAGAGACCCCAAAACATACAGCTAATGTCATTATGAACCATCTTCAGCAGAACAAGGAGTCCTGGGAGTGAAGTTTTGGCCCCCACAGAGCCCTGATCTCAAAATCGAGTCTGTCTGGGATTACATGAAGAAACAGAATTGAACAATTGATGCTGTTTTGGAGCCAAATGGTGGTCACACCAAATATTGGTTTGGATTGCTCTTTTCATTTACTTTCCATTTTGTTTATTAAAGAAAAAAAAACAATTAAAACATATTATTGAAGCATTCATAATTTACAGCTTAATTTTGTGAACACCAGCATTAAACGTTTACTCAGTACTGTACATTTACAATTGTGCTGGTATTGAAACATACTGATTTTACAGCTAGAAGTCGGCTTTGAGATAAAATGCCCTGTCTCCAGTGCTTGCGGCGGGATGATGGTAAACTGCTGCCAACATTGACATTAGGGAACAGCTTTTCCCCAATCTCCCAAGCAACCAATAAATCCGTAAGAAACAAGGATTGTGTCATTTCCAGGTTCAGAGTGGTCATTTCTTGGCTACTATGGCTAGGGGAACAGCTAACAAGCACACTCTGTGTTTAGATGCAGTGGAGTGAGGGGAGACACTTGGGTCTAAATCCCTTGTGATAGCAATAAAGTTGAATACATTTTTTTTTTTAACAAAAAGTGTAAAAAAAAATAAAACGTAAAAGCTATCCCTGTACACACCTGGATGCAAGCATGCGTGTATGTAAACAAATTGGGCCACATGTAAGGTATGCCAGTGAACGTTTGAGTGAGAGCAATAATTCTAGGGCCACAAGTCATGGCTAAAGCCCAATTCCAGATTTTCCTTCATTTTAAATAGCTGGCCCAAATGAACAGTTTTCATTACTACATGATACAGCCACTGTCGGCGGTGTACAAACTGTATGTAGCGTCAGCTAAATATTCAGTATGCAGTGATGTGTTTTAGCAGTGGTACATGGACATTGTTATTGATACCTTACTTCATGAGCCATTTTTATTTAAAACCTTTTTTAGTAGAAACCACTTATGTGACAAAAGGCCAGTTTCAAATACTAAGCAAAATCATATACACCTAACAATAGAATTATGACCTACTCTTAAAGTGATTGTAAAAGGCAGAAGCTTTTTTTTATCTTAATGCATTCTACGCATTAAGATAAGAAGCCTTCTGTGTGCAGCAGCCCCCCTAATACTTAGCTGAGGTCCCTCTAGATCCAGTGATGTTGTAGGAGTGTCTCGGCTGCCCAGGACTCCCCCCCTCATTGGCTGAGATAGCAGCGCGGCGCCACTGACTCCCACTGCTAATCAGGAGAGAAAGTGGGTGGGTCGAGGAGGGGCCACGGCTCCGTGTCCGAGAGGATACAGGGAGCTGTGGCTCGGCTTGGGTTCCCCCATAGCAAGCTGCTTGCTGTGGAGACACTCAACAGGAGGGAGAGACCAGGAGAACAGAAGAGGGACTCGAGAAGAGGATGATCTGGGCTGCTCTGTGCAAAACAAACTACATGGGGCATGTAAGAATAATGTGTTTATTTTTAACTAAAAAAAAAAAAAAAAAATGGAACTTTACAATCACTTTAACCCTGTTGGTCTTCACATATAGAGTTTTTCTGCTTTGATAAAAGGCAAGTTACACCTTATTGCCCAAATTACAAACACTATAAAAGAAGATTGCTCATGAGCTTGCACAATTTAATTACCGGATATATTTTCATCATCCTGTTGGTCTTCCTTCTTTTCAGCATCATCAGCTAAAATTTCATCAAGCTCATCGTCGCTGATTGGCTCATACTCTTCTCCAGCCACAGAATCATCAGACTGATCTTCAACAAGCTTAGAGAACTGATCCCCTGCAAATCGCAAAACAAAAATGGTAACCTTGTATTTGGCACTCATGCAGTTATAAAGTAACTTGAAGCAACTATATTGCCACATCCTAAGAAGGCGAGGACAATTGGAGATATAATAGCCAGGAGGCCTAGTTGTTCTTGATTTATTTTTTAAGCAGAATACTAGATACATTTTTGCAGGGCTGTCATTCAGAACAGCTTACTTCAAAGTCACATTTTACATCTGATAATTTCTGGTACATGGAGCTTGTTCATACATTGAAATGCATTTCAGGCAGAAATTCAATTGATTCTTGTCTATAGATCATATCTGCTGGTCCCTGATAACAGCAACCTGAGAGAGGTCCCCCCCTCTCCTTCCTTCGTTCTTGTTCAGCTACTGAGAGCATTCCAAGTCTCTTCTCAGTCCCAAGGAATTTGTACTGGTATTACGTCTGAACTTTAACGATAAATAGTTGCTGTACATAGGTGTGCGAAACCTATTGCATTAGGGTGTGCACCCCAAAGCTCAAACACACGTGTAGGGAAGAATGCATCGCTCAAGGACTGAAATCCTCACCCTGCTGTTCCAAACCTCTATCCCACGTGGTGGGTGCGGTCCTGCTGCAAACAGGGCTATTCGAACACAATCGACTAAGCGCCCGACTTTGGTGTGAAACTAGTCAGTTGTCTCATGTAGTTCACCATTGTGCTGTATATGTAACAGAGAATAAAGTGATTGCACAGGAGTGCGGCCATCAAGTTCATTTTTGTGTTCTCAAATACACACAGGTGTAACATGTTCATAAAGTTGAACCTAGACTAATATGATGGGGACATTTACACTGGCCACTGGCACCCCTAACCACCCACCTGGTACAGCTCCTGGATAATTTGAATGCACATGGGGCGATTAGGGTGTGCCCAGGCACACCCAGCAGATCCTGTGCACAAGCCTATGCTGCTGTACATTGACATGTCACCACTGCCACCGAAAATGAATGTTCCATCAACACAGAATGACTAAACTTGTTTTGCATATTTTGCTATACAGGTAGAGCTTTCTTTTAATGGTATTTCACCACAACTACGTTTTTTATTTTGGGCTATACACACACACACACCCAAAAAAAAAAAAATAATAATAAATTTACTTTCTGCTATAAAATATATCCAATAGGTCAAGGAGATCACAGAACAGGTTACTACCGTACGGTTGGAATTTTCTCCAGCACATTTATTACTGCACCATGTCCCGATCCCCATACGTTCGTATTGTAGATCTCTCACAATGCATATGGTCAATTCTGCTAAATTATGTATTCCAAAACATTGGAAATCCCAACACGCTCCGACAGTTTCAGAATGGTTTCACCGTATTAATAGAACAGCTGAGATGGAGGAACTGATCCAGATAAATAAGGATACACCAGCTAACTACAACCGCACATGGGCTTGTTGGACACATTTCGTAACCACAGATGGGTATAAAGAACTTATATGTCCCAGCGCTTTGTGCACATCATCCTGAATCGAACACCATTTAGCCATTCAGACACGGACACGTCTCCCTCCTTCCTGATTTCTCGCCGTGCCCATGGAGGGAGAGAACCCTGACCCTAAACAGGGGTAGAAGTTGGGGACTCACTCTCCCATGACTAAAAGAGGAGATTTGCTAAGAAACACCCAGCGCAGTGCGTTTTTAGCGACCTGTTGATTAAGCCTTTTGGCCCTCCCTGGGCTGTCGTGGAGACGGGAGGGAGGGCTATTACCCATCCCTATTCCCAAGCGTTTTCTCCTCCTTTCCCTCCCCCCTTATAGCCTGACTTCACCCCGTTACTTCCTCCATCCCCCCCCTTGCTGCCCTCCCATACCCCACCCTGACCAGTTTAATGAATCGCAGCTATCTACCTATGCGCCGGCCTGCCGAACGCGTGACCAGTATAATGCTTTCTAGTCACGTAATGGGGAGAATGGCTATAGAGACCACATGCATATCCAAACCTTATATTAATATATTTCAACTGGACACCAAGTAGTAGAAGGAACCTTAACATCCCTATGGCGCTTGGACCACAGTTCAATTTATGCCCTTATCTGATGTTCTACAGATGTGAGCCCAGGTGACCGTGAACCATCTAGATTTGGAGGTACTTGTTTATTTGTTGCACTTCTTATTTACCTGCGGTTATACCTCTATTTGTTACGATGTCTATGATACAGGATCATATGTGGTTATACGTACCATGACTGTCTGAGATACTACGTGGTGTTAGTACACCTTTTTATTGTCTTTATTTGCCCGATACATGTACATTTTTATTGGTGCAAATTCGTTATTCTATATCAGTTCTGTTACTTGCAATTTCTAATACAATTCTTTATTGGAAAAAAAAATAAATAAATATATATATATCCAATAAAAAGGGATTTTATTAAAACTTACCGTAAAATCCTTTTCTCCGAGTTCACTGACAGACGCAGCTCTCCATTACGTGTGGGGTTTATGCTGGGAGTTAACTAGGCAGGGAAAAGAAACTGCTGGCCCCTCCCATGGGGCCGTCCTCTCTTCCCACATAAACCCCCTCCATAGAATAGCTCACCAGTTCGTACACAAGCCGTACAAGAACAGAGCACAGAGGGGTGGGTGCTGCGTCTGTCAGTGAACTCTGAGAAAAGGATTTTACGGTAAGTTTTAACAAAATCCCTTTTTCTCCTATCGTTCACTGACAGACGCAGCTCTC
>BLSH010095757.1:67980-83906 GCA_018402905.1 Glandirana rugosa
AAATAACCTATATATATATAAATAAATAAAAAAAAAGGTTATTTCTTAACATAATCTTTAACGTTCATTGTCTTCACTATATCTTATTGCTTAAACGTGGTTATTTTTACATGTACATAGCCCGTTTATCTCTGTTATTTTTCCACATGATTGTGGTGCATCATAGAGTCTGGCAGTACCATGCATATTGGTGTATACTAGGACATAGTATCTGTAGCATTGTTTATCTCCATATTGGCGTCCATTTATTCTTCACGTTGTTTATTTGTTCAAGATTTGGAGGTACTTGTTTATTTGTTGCACTTCTTATTTACCTGCGGTTATACCTCTATTTGTTACGATGTCTATGATACAGGATCATATGTGGTTATACGTACCATGACGGTCTGAGATACTACGTGGTGTTAGTACACCTTTTTATTGTCTCTATTTGCCCGATACATGTACATTTTTATTGGTGCAAATTCGTTATTCTATATCACTTCTGTTACTTGCAATTTCTAATACAATTCTTTATTGGAAAAAAAAATAAATAAATATATATATATCCAATAAAAAGGGATTTTATTAAAACTTACCGTAAAATCCTTTTCTCCGAGTTCACTGACAGACGCAGCTCTCCATTACGTGTGGGGTTTATGCTGGGAGTTAACTAGGCAGGGAAAAGAAACAGCTGGCCCCTCCCATGGGGCCGTCCTCTCTTCCCACATAAACCCCCTCCATAGAATAGCTCACCAGTTCGTACACAAGCCGTACAAGAACAGAGCACAGAGGGGTGGGTGCTGCGTCTGTCAGTGAACTCTGAGAAAAGGATTTTACGGTAAGTTTTAACAAAATCCCTTTTTCTCCTATCGTTCACTGACAGACGCAGCTCTCCATTACGTGTGGGGATGTCCCCCAAGCTGTGTCAAAAGAGAGGGGTGGGTAAACGCTAACAGTACCCAACTGAACCTCTAAGGAGGCGCCAGACGCGCCTACACTGCCGCCTGCAAAACTTTGCGGCCAAAAGCAGCATCTGAAGATGCCAACACGTCAACTTTATAAAACTTAGTGAAAGTGTGAACAGAGGCCCAAGTGGCCACCTTGCACACCTGTGACACCAAAGCCTGGTGTCTAAAAGCCCAGGAAGTGCTAACAGCCCGGGTAGAATGAGCCGTGACCGGAAAAGGGGGAACCTTGCCCCGAACAGAATACGTATGGGTCACGGTCTGTCTGATCAAACGAGAAATCGTAGCCGACGAGGCCGCCAACCCTTTGCGCGGACCCTCTGACAGCACAAACAAGGCATCAGCTTTTTGAAAAGAAGCTGTAGCAGCCAAGTACCCTCGTAAGGCCCTCACTACGTCCAAATTATGCAACTCAATCTCTTTTGGGTGCGATGGACGCGGGCACAATGAAGGAAGAACAATATCTTCATTAATGTGAAAGGAAGAAACCACCTTCGGAAGGAATGAAGGAGAGGGTCACAAGACCACCTTGTCCCTATGTAGGACCAGATAGGGAGACTTGCACGATAGTGCTGCTAATTCAGACACCAGTCTGGCGGAAGTGATGGCAACTAAAAAGGCCACCTTCTGCGACAGCAATTGTAAGGAAATCTCCGGGATATTCTCATATGGCGGTTTCTGAAGTACAGAAAGCACCGAATTCAGATCCCACGGAGCCATCGGAGCCTTCACCCGAGGCGCCACGTCGCACACCTTGTACAGAGTTACGAATCAACGCGTGCGAAGCCAAAGGTCTCTGAAAAAGAATCGCCAGAGCCGAGATCTGGCCCTTGAGTGTGCTCAAAGCCAGTTTTTTGTTCAGGCCTTGCTGCAAAAAAGTCAGGACCCTGGACACGACATAAGAGCGAGGGTTATGACCCTCCTCCTCGCACCAAGCTATATAAGCCTTCCAGGTGCGGTAGTAAATCTTGCGGGAAGTACACTTGCGAGCCTTCAATAACGTAGGGATCACTGAGTCAGCGACTCCCGTGTCTCTTAACACCTGGGACTCAATAGCCAAGCCGTCAAAGCCAGTGAGGGTAATGCAGGGTGCAAGATGGGCCACTGAGACAGAAAGTCGTCTCGCAGCGGGAGCCGCCAAGGGGCATCTGCCACCATGTGCACCACATCGGCGTACCAAGTATGCCGAGGCCAATCTGGAGCCACCAGGATTATTGGTATCCCCTCCACCACGATCCTGCGTATCAATCGTGGAAGCAGTTTTATCGGAGGGAAGGCGTACAGAAGTCGGTAATGACCCCAGGGGGCCACCAGAGCGTCCGTGGCCACTGCCAACGGATCCTTCGTTCTGGACACAAAGGTCTCCACCTTGTGATTGAATCGAGACGCCATGAGATCCATGTCTGGCGTCCCCCATCTGCGGCAAATCTGATTGAACACCTCCAGGTGGAGAGACCACTCTCCCTGGTCCAGCGTCTGGCGACTGAGAAAGTCTGCCTACCAGTTCTCCACACCTAGAATGTAAATGGCAGACTGCCGGAACGTGACGTTCCGCCCACCGTAGTATCAGAGCTGCCTCCGCCGCAGGACTCCTTGTGCCGCCTTGATGGTTCACATATGCCACTGCTGTGGCATTGTCCGATTGAATTCGAATCGGACGACCCTGCAATGTCACTGTCCAGTGAAAAAGACACAATCTGATTGCTCTCAGCTCCAGTACATTGATGGGGAGGTGAGCCTCCTGTGCCGACCAATGGCCCTGGGCAGACAGCTGCCCCAGGATCCCTCCTCAGCCTGAAAGACTGGCATCCGTGGTGATGATCACCCACTGAAGGGGCAGGAACGACTTCCCCTTAGTCAGGGCCGAGTCCCGAAGCCACCAGGTCAGAGCCGCACTGGTCTGGGAGCTCAGACGGATATGAAGGTGCAAGGACAGAGGGGACCTGTCCCACCGAGCCAGAATTGCTCGCTGAAGGAGATGAGTGTGACTCTGGGCGAATGGGATCGCCTCGAACAACGAGACCATGAGCCCCAGCACCCGCATACAGAACCGTAATGAAGACCGACGGTGCGACAGGAGAGTAAGCACTGCTGACTGCAGAGACAGCAACTTGGCTGGAGGGAGGAACACCTTCGCCTGTTCTGTGTCCAGAATTAGACCCAGATACTCCAGGCAACGGGATGGAGAGACCGACGACTTCTGCAGGTTGAGTAACCAACCGAAGTCCTGCAGCGATGTCATTGTGATTCTCACATTCTCCTCCAGAGCCGAGATGGACTCCGCTCGCAGGAGCAGGTCGTCTAGGTAGGCTACTAGCGCAATGCCTCTCTGACGGAGCAACGCCAACACTGGGGCTAGCAGTTTTGTGAAAACTCAAGGTGCTGAAGCCAGGCCGAAGGGGAGAGCCACAAATTGAAAATGGAGGTCTGCCACTGCAAAGCGCAGGAAGCGCTGATGCCGTGGAAGAATGGGTACATGGGAGGTACGCATCCCTGATGTCCAGGGACGCCAGAAATTCCCCCTGATGAAGGGCGGCCACAACCGAGCGAATAGATGCCATCTGGAATTTCCGCGCCCCGACATACCGGTTCAGGGCCTTCAGGTCCAGTACTGGCCGAACCCCCCCACACCTTTTTTGGCAACCACGAATAGATTCGAGTAGAAACCTCTCTTCTGGAGGCACTGGCACGATCACCCCCTGGTCCGAAAGTGCTTGGACAGCCCCAAAAAGAGCCACTCGGCGGTCCTGCGGGAGCCCCAAGTTTGATGGGAAGAACCTGTCTGGGGGTAGAGTGTTGAACTCTATCCTGTACCTGGTGGACACCACTTCCCGGACCCAACGATCAGGAATGTGGGCCAGCCACCGGCCTGCGAACCCCAGAAGACGTCCCCCCACCCGAAACCAGGGTGGGTGCAACACATCAGGCTGAGGAGGCCTTTTCGCTTTTGCGCTGCCACTGCCATTTTCCGGCAGCTGCAGCGACCTTACCAGGACGGGTCCCTTTACCTGCTGCGCCCGGGGCGCGAAAAAACCTCTTCTGACCCGAGGGAGGGGCCCCTGTCTACGGCGAAACTCACGCCTGCGGGGTTCTGGAAGGAAGGTACTCTTACCTCCCGTGAAGTCCTTAATAATCTCATGCAAACATGGACCAAATAGACGTCCACCCTGAAAAGGGAGGTCAGCGGACCAAGAACGCAACCAAAGTATCCGTCTAAGTATGACGGCAAAAATCGTTATTCTGGATAACATCGGCAGTAAATCAACGGCCGCATCACAAAGGTACTTGAACCCTTGGAGCAAAAACTCAGCCCTCTGCGGCGCATCCATCAGGCGACCGTTTTCCAGATCCTTCTGGAGCTCTTCCATACTCTCATACAGATGTTGAGCCGCCATGGCGGACGCCAGGGCTGGTCGCACGGCAGAGCTTGCCACCAGGAACAGCAACTTTAAAAGCGTTTGTTAATAACGCCCGTGTATGTGAGGCCTTACACTGTGGTACTACAGAACTATAGTATATTTGTATACTACCAATAAATGCAAAACGGGAAAAAAACAAACAAACAAAAAAAAAACACATAGCCAGAGTCTGCTAGTGTTGGTTGCATGTCTGCTAGACTACGCCATTAGTCATATATAGTCTGTACTGAGAGCGAGAGCGCAGGAGAGAGCGCAGGAGAGAGCGCGCGAGAGAAGGAGAGAGCGCGCGAGAGAAGGAGAGAGCGCGCGAGAGAAGGAGAGAGCGCGCGAGAGAAGGAGAGAGCGCGCGAGAGAAGGAGAGAGCGCGCGAGAGAAGGAGGGAGGGGGGAGAAGATGGAGGGGGGAGGAAAGGATGGGGGAGAGGGAAAAGAATGCGAAGTATCCAAAATCAGACCCAGGTATTTCAGGTGAAGAGTATGCTGAAGAGCAGAATTGTGGTAAATGATCACCCCACCATACACCTGTAGCATCTGAGTTGTCCTGTGGATGGTGACAGATAGCTGGAAGGCAAAGGAGTTCTTTAGATTGTCCAGAAAACCTGTGACCCGGATGCCCTGAGTTCTTCGAAGTGCTAGGACCATTGTGAATACTTTGAGGACACGCCAAAAAGAAGAAGTACAGCAACCACTTACCAACCGGAAGGTTTCCCAGCTTTAGGACCAGAGCACTTTTTGCGATTCGGCGCTGCGTCGCTTTAACTGACAATTGCGCGGTCGTGTGACGTTACACCCAAACAAAATGTGCGTCCTTTTTTCCCCACAAATAGAGCTTTCTTTTGGTGGTATTTGATCGCCACTGCGTCATTTCTGATAACTGCTATAAACAAAAGAAGAGCGACCATTTTGCAAAAAAAACCCAAATTTCTTACTTTTTGCTAAAATTCAAATCCAAAAAAAAAAATATAAAAAAAAAATATTTTTTTCACCGTTTTTGGCCGATTTATACAATTCCTCATATTTGTGATTAAAAAAAAAAAAAATAAATCGCAACCGCGTTTATTGATTGGTTTGCACAAAAGTGGCTGCATTTACAGATGGTGAGAATTAATTTCTGGGGTTTTTATTTTTTTTTTATTTTTTACTAGTAATGGCGGCGATCTGCGATTTTTAGCGGTACTGCGATATTGCAGCGGACATGTCGGACATTTTTGACACTTTTTTGGGACCAATGACATTTATTCAGCGATCAGAAATTTAAATGTCCACTGATTACTGGATAAATGTCATTGGCAGTGAAGGGGTTAACCTGGGGGGGGCTAGGGGTTAATAGTGTTCCCTGGGTGTGTTCTTACTGTGGGGGGGTTGGGCTAACATGGGCATGAGAGATCTAACTGATCCCAGTTCCCAGTTCTTTCCCTGTAGCCGCTCATTGCGGCTCTCCGGCGGACATCGGGTCCGCCCGAGCCGCGAGCACACTCCCCAGGAGTGCGGCGGGTGCGCGCGCCCCCTGGTGGCTGATTGCAGATCGCCGCTTATTTACGGCGATTCGTGCTCAGCATCCCGACTGCCGCCATGAAAACACGGCACGCGGTCGGGAAGTAGTTAAAATGATTGCTTTGGAATGCAAAGCGCAGAAAATGCTGATGTGGTGGATAAAATTTCTGAGACTTCTGCAGGCCATCTGCAGAGTACGTGTTATTTGGCCCTTTAGTCCCTGCTCCCTTGTATGCCTGTGATCCACCCACCCCAGTGGAGTACTCACAGAATGGGATGCAAAAGAATGGGATTTTGTGTGTCCAGAATGCAGGTGCGATAATCCAGGTGCTGACCATGTTCCTGACTCCCCATTCCTCTTGCCTAGGTATCTACATTGTGTGCTAAGCAATGCATGTTATCTATCGATAGTCAGTAACTGGTCCCAATACAGGGAAATGCGGTCTCACCTTATCCATATCGCTGAGCCCATTAGTAGTCCAGGCTCTGCCCAACAGAGTGAGCATAGGCCCCGAAGAGGTCTTCTGGGTCTGAGAACCATAGATTTGGACCATGGCCATGGTCCTGTGTAGCACCCTGCACCTAACTACACGCATTGCACTCCATGCAAAGGTGAGCCCTAATGCAAGTCAAGTACCTGAAGCAAACATAGGCTGGACCCATACAGTGAGAAGAAAGGAAAGAAAGAAAAAGAAAAAAGTAAAGAAAACAAAAAAAAATAAAAAAAGCATTTCTGATAAGCCCATCACTGAAACACACTGGCAAAAAACTGGAGTCTCAAGAAGTGAGTAGAGTTATACGAGTGTGCAACAGGGGTGGCCCTATGGCCCTAGCAAGTTCTTTGCCAGTGTTCAATCACCTGAAGGTAGCCGGCACATTACAGTTATGATTAAGATATGTTATTTAGCCCTTTTATACCCATTTATCTACCCCTTATAAACTATTTAAAATTTGCATGAAGGAAACTTTGTGGCACTATAAAGCGTCAGTCTAACCAAACGTTATGTTTGGGCTGTATCACCCACTGACTGATATCTCTTGAAGAATCCAGCAATGAAATTGCAACACCATAATAACTGGATGTTTCCCAATCACCTCCAGGTCATCTTACTCCAGGTTTTAGCATATTAAAAACCCATGGGGGGAAGGAAACTTCTCACACAAGCTGCACAAGCGTTAACACTTTAGGTGCATAGACCCCCCCCCCCCCAAAAAAAAGTGAACACATCGGTGGGGTAGCTTATATCCACAATTACAGGCTCCTAATAAAAATAAATGAAAATGTGCATTTTGTAAAGGTGAACTTCTCCTTTAGGGATCGTATAATCACTTGACATCATAGTTACATAGTTAATCAGGTTGAAAAAAGACACAAGTCCATCTAGTTCAACCAAAAAAAAAAAAAAAAAAAAGAAATAGAAAAATTATATATAACCATACAATCCTTCACCCACAGTTGATCCAGAAGGCAGCAAAAAACCCCAGCAAAGCGTGATCCAATTTGCTATAGCGGGGGAAAAAAAAATGTCCTTCCTGATC
The DNA here is from genome assembly GCA_018402905.1 of Glandirana rugosa. Lineage (NCBI taxonomy): Eukaryota > Metazoa > Chordata > Amphibia > Anura > Ranidae > Glandirana > Glandirana rugosa. The sequence continues at coordinate 75,379 of BLSH010095757.1, forward strand.
CCCCGAGAGGCAATCTGATTCACCCTGGATCAACTTTACTTAAAAATGTTAGTACCCAGTTATATTATTTACATTTAGGAAAGAATCCAGGCCTTTTTAACGCTATCTACCGTGCTGCCCAAAACCACCTTTGGAGGGAGTCTATTCCACATTTTCACAGCTCTAACTGAAGACATCTTTCCAAATTTGTAGATGAAATCTTTTTTCCTCTAGAAATAAAGAGTGCCCCCTTGTCCTCTGTGATGACCTTAAAGTAAATAACTCAACACCAAGTTCACTATATGTCCTTGCAATCTCATAGAAGATTGATATATGAACTTACCTTCACAAGTTTCAGTTTTTTCTGTTTTACGGCTAGTGATAACATCTTGCACATTTTCAGTGTCTCTATCCCCTCTGTCCAAAGAGGCGTTGTTTCGGACGGAAACCTCATAGCCTTTATCATTCTCTCTCTCTTTTGTGTCACTTCGTTTCTGCTCTGTTGTTGTGGGGACGTCAGTAAGTTTAGTTCGTTCTTTCTCCATATTATCAGGAATAATTTTCTCTCGCTCTCTTTCCATGTCTCGCCTTCTGTCTCTTTCTCGGTCTCTATCCCGATCTCTTATTCGATCTCGCTCTCTATTTCTTAGCCAGTCTTTATCATTTTCTCTATCCCACTCTCGTGGCCTAACATCTCTCCTTTCACGATCACGATCTCTGTCCTTTTCGCGGTCCCTGTCCCGATCATGTTCATATCGATCTCTGTCAGGGGCTCTTTCCCGGCTGTCAAACGATCCAGATCTTGAATGTACCTGACGATCAGAATCAGGTGAACTTCTTCGAGAGCTATGACTTCTAGAGTCCCTGCCATCTATAAACAGAAAAAAAACATTACTTAATTTTAGATCTAACGCAGCCAGCATATCACTCTGGGAAACAAATGATAGTCTGTGTAAAGGTGCTGAATTCTCATTCCAATAGTTACAGGATGATCTGAACCAATGAATATGTGCCAAAACGGTATGCTAATACGACTCCCAATCTAAGCAGTGCAGACCTGTGTGAGGAAGAGTTAACACCAGTTAACAATAAATGTGAAGAGCGCAAAAAATGGAAGCCTCCTAAAACCAATTTCATAGCACAGAAAAAGAAATACTAAGAACATTAAACTTTATTTCCAAAAGAAAATGTATTAAAAAAAACACACAACACTACTGTGGTTTAGGCGAGGTACCTTTCCTTAGATTTTAACAGATTAACTTAAAAACTTTATTCAATGTAATTATCCTAAAATGATTACTGGATAGTCAATATGAATACCATTTTATTTCCAAAAACTTGGGGAAAAAAGTTACAATAAGGAGATTTGGCTGTATACTGAAGGATGTCATATCTGCATCGCCTGACCCCTTTCAAACAGAGGTACTAGTGCTCAACTCAAAACCCCATTAAAGTGGTAGTAAACCCATTGTGTGCCATTTCTACCATATCAAGCTTTCCTACCTAGTGAACTTATTGTTCTGTGTAAAATGCTTCCTACCTTATACGTTTCTGTGAAATCTGTCTTTTTCTAATCAATGGCGTAATCTTGCCGGAAAAATAGTGTTTACATGCCGGGGCTCCGCCGTTTTCGTTTCCTGACATCAGCGCTGAGATCACACGAGACTTTCCGATTCACAAGTTGAGCTATAAAGTGGTTGTCAACTCGTGACAACCACTTTAACCTACAGGTAAGCCTATAATAAGGCTAACCCTGTAGGTTCCCTGCATATCTCCTAAACCCTGCACGGTTTAGGAGATATACAGTGTACTGCTGTTGCAGAGATTATTTGGCACATGCGCAGTGAAGAAACGGCCTCCGTGTCGTTCCTTCACTGCGACCGTGCCATGACTGGCGCCTCCCGTGCGCGGGAGTGATGCCACGCGACTCCAACCAGTCACAGAGCCAGAGTCGTGGCCCCAGAAGGAAGAGGGGCTGAAGATGGACACCGCAGGCTTCGTTTGCAGGTGACACATAATGGGCTACTATACGATGCATAGTAGCCCATTATGCTACTACTTTGCAGGGGAGTATTGAGGAAGTAAACCCTATCAGGGTTTACTTCCTCTTTAACCCGGCAGCAAGCGCTTGGCTTGATAAGTGCTGCGCACGCACGAGATTAGGCACATGGAAGGGGAGTAAGGGCGGAAGGAATTACAGTATTAAACATGTTAGACAGAAGCCAGCATGGCGACTGCGGCAAAGGGAAAAAAAGCTTCATCAAATACAATGTATGTACAAGAGGTCTTCTTACATTTTCCCTATGCGACACTTTGATTTACAGAGGAAGTTAACTCTCACATTACTGCGCCAACCAAGCACTGCCACTGTTACATCGTTTTTGTGCTTTATATTTACCCGTTCTGGGTGTGTGCCTGTTCATCCTGCTGCAGCCGATTGCCGCTCGAGGTGGCAGGTGGTTTACTCCCCATGTGACATCACATGGGGAGTTCCAGGATGCTAGGAAACACTCTAGAGTCTCACGCGATTTAATAGCTGTGCCGCTGGGAGAGGAAATCCCATTCACGGCACCCTGTCAATAGACGGCCTGCCCACAGAGCGTGCCGTTAATCAAGGGAAGGGAACCGCATGCGCCGGTGACGTCATTAAACAAAACAGAATGGATTACATCAAAACAGGTAAGGAGACATTGACAAGCAGCAATCGGGAGTGTTTTATATGAGGATTTCAATACAGTAACCGTGTGAGAGTGTTTACAACCACCTATAAGAAGGTTTACCTGTAGGTCATGGGAAGATCGCCTAAACTTGCACAGTTTAGGAGATATTACCTGTATCTGCATGTGTCGACGCCATTGGCACATGCGCACTGAAGAATCGGCTTCAGGGCACAGCGGTGTGCCAAGACCACTGCAACAGCTACGTTCCAAGGTAGGTATTTCATAATGAGCTATTATGCGATGTATACTAGCTCATTATGCCTTTGTTTTGCAGGGTTTTCTTGCAGGCTGATCGGTTTGCTTTTAATGTGTATATATATATATATATATATATATATATATATATATATATATAAAAGGTCAATGAGTTTCTGGACTCCTGACAGACCCTTGCATCTTTTATCCAGTGCTGCACAGACGTTTCTGGATTCTGAGTCATGGGGGAAAGCAAAATAACTATATAAAAAGATTATCCAAGGAATTGAGAATTCCAATCAGCAGTGTTCAAACGCTAATCAAGAAGTGAAAAATGAGGGGTTCTGTTGAAAACAAACCACGAGGTCAGGTAGACAAACTAAAATTTCAGCCACAACTGCCAAGAAAATTATCCGGGATGCAAAGAAAAACCCACAAATAATTTCAGGTGAAATACAGAACTCTCTGAAAACATGTGGTGTGACTGTTTCAAGATACACAATAAGGAGGCACTTGAAGAAAGATGGGCTGCACGGTCGAGTCGCCAGAAGAAAGCCATTACTAAGCAAATGCAACAAAGTATTCCGCTTACAATACACTAAACACAGAGACAAGCCTCAAACCTTCTGCCACAAAGTCATTTGGAGCGATGAGACCAAAATTGAGCTTTTTGGCCACAAACACTACATTTGGAGAGAAGTCAAAAGGCCTATGATGAAAGGTACACCATTCCTACTGTGAAACACGGAGGTGGATCGCTGATGTTTTGGGGATGTGTGAGCAACAAAGGCACAGGAAATATGGTCAAAATTGGATGGCAAGATGAATGCAGTATGTTATCAAAAAATACTGGAGGAACATTTGCATTCATCTGCCAGGAAGCTAAGCATCGGACGTACTTGGACATTCCAACATGACAATGACCCAAAACACAATGCCAAGTCGACCGGTCACTGGCTACAGCAGAATAAAGTGAAGGTTCTGGAGTGGTCATCTCAGTCTCCTGACCTCAATGTCATTGAGCCACTCTGGGAAGAACTCAAAATGTGCAGTTCATGCAAGACAGTCCAAGAATTTCCAGGAACTGAAGGCTTTGCCATCTGAGAAGATAAAGAGCCTCATCCACAAATACCACAAAAGACTTCAAGCTGTCATCGATGTTAAAGGGGGCAATACACGGTATTAAGAACTGGGGTATGTAAACTTTTGATCAGGTTAATTTGGGTAGTTTCTGTTGTCATTAGGATTTAAAGAGTAAACAAAATTGATTAATAATAAATGGCTTCAGCCAAACACTAACCATGAGTGAAAGAAAAGTTGTGTTATCATTCATATTCTGTGAAAAATAGCCAAGAACTCAAAGTCTGCCAGGGTATGCAAACTTATGAGCACAACTGTATATTGATTGGGCTGCACAAAAGTTATCGGGTCTACAAACTATGGGATAGATTTAGGGACTTTTTTTTATTGTTTTGTACTAGTAATGGCAGCAATCTGCGATTTTTAGTGGGATTGCGGCAGACAAATCTGACCCCAAATTGCACTTTTAGGGGACCAGTGACATTACATTGATCAGTGCTATAAAAATGCACTGATCAATGTAAATGACACTGGCAGGGAAGGGTTTAAACAGTAGGGGGGGGGGGGCGATCAAGGGGTTAACTGTGTTCCCTAGGAGTGTTCTAACTGTAGGGGTGATGGGCTGGCAGGGACATGACAGATAGCTGTTCCCGATGACTGGGAACAGTAGATCTCTGTCATGTCCCCTGTCAGAAAGGGGATACGCCTTGTTAAATGCAGGCAATTCGCGCAGGAGGGCCGACCTGCCACCGTATAACGACAGCAGCTGGTCGACAAGTGGTTAAGAGCATGTTGTTGCGTACGGGTGTGTCCCTTCTCTTGGTGTCCACAGGTGGTCTTTAAACATTGTGTTTTACTGTCACCTACAGGAGGATTGGACCAAGGCAAACAAACTTGTAGGCCAGCCCATAACAACCCTCCTACTACCAGCATTTTTCAGTTTTGTAGTAAAGCTTCCAAGAGCACGAATGAAAAGAAAATTTTATGGGGAAAAAAAAAAAATCTATTTTCTCTCTCGTCCATTAAGGGACCCAGAAAATCTTTAACCTTAACCTCACTGAAATCCAAGAGCAATCTTCTAAGGGGTGGGGACACAGCAAACTAACAGGCACAAGAAAACAAAAGTACTTGGGACGGTCTACAGCTTAAAGAGCCAGCTGAAGGGCTTTATGTCCAAAGCTGGCATCACATGAGGCTGAAATTTTCCCCAGTAGAACTTAATTGCAAAGGCAGGTTTTTTTTTTATCTTAATGCATTCTAGATGTAGCAATGTTGCAGGAATGCCTCGGCTGCCCAGGAGTGCCCTTGTCATTGGCTGAAACAGCAGCACGGCGCCATTGGCTCCTGCTGCGGTCAAAGTCAGTCAGCCAATGAGGAAAGGAGGCGGGGCCAGGCCACGGCTCCATGTCTGAATGGACACAGGTAGCTGTGACTCAGCCAGGGTGCCCCCATAGCAAGCTGCTTGCTTTTGGGGCACTCAAACCAGAGGGAGGGGTCAGGAGAGCCAAAGAGGGACCCAAGAAGAGGAGGATCTGGGATGCTCTGTGCAAATCCACTGCACAGAGCAAGTAAATAGAACATGTTTGGTATTTTTAACTAAAAAAAAAAAAAAGCAAGACTTTACAATTACTTTGAGAACATGTTAACAGAAAACCAGGCCACAGCCTTGCAAGTCTGGGAAACAAACGTTTGACTTAAAATAAAAAAGCTCACAAATCTGGTGGAGTGCACCATGATAGGAAATGTGAACAAGGTCTTTGAGAATATAATCTTGGATAATGCTCTGTCTGAGCCACCTAGAGATGGTAGAACGAGAAACTGGTGCACCATTTTATGGTCCATCCAGAATGGCAAAAATTGATTCAAAGGGCATAGCAGACAAAGTAATGCCTCTATTAGGTTGAAACCATGGTTTATAAATCAGCGAGAACCATATTCAGGATGGGGAATGGACAAGGGGAGCTACATGGGTGACCCATTGTGTAGTAATCAAGGAGTGAAGCAAATTGCTTCTGAACTGGGTAGAAAGGGCCAAACCTGACCCTTAATAGTGCAGACAGCCATGCACTGGCCAAGACCCAGCTGTAGGAAGGAAAGGATTCATCTCATGAAGAAACTCCAAGGGTGGAAGTACCAAGACTCACACCAAGTAAAGTATAACTTCCACATTGAATGACAGCCCTTGTGAAAAGTAGACATGCTACCCTTGAGCAGCACAGGAATCAGACTCAGGTGACCCTGTCCCTGCAGAACCTATGTTTCAACATATATGTCATTACAACAAGCCAACATAAAGCAAGATGGCAAACTTCTAAATTAAAGAAACCTCCACGCTGTAATCCCTTATTATATAGAGTACACAAATAAAACCGAATTGTGAACTGCTGCTTGCGCTGTTGTGTTCCCACACCACCAAACTCATGTTAATATACAGTGGGTATAGAAAAGAACCACCCCCCCTTTAAAATAAATAATCAAATTTTGTTGCTTTGAAGCCTGAAATGAAGACATTTGTCTTATCCAGCTGTATTTATAAGTGCAACATCCAAGTGACAGATAGAACACCAACATATCAAAGATTAACAAAAATTCAAAAACAGAATCACCGAGTTGGAAAAGGGATCACCCCCTTGTGTCAGTATTTCCTTGAACCACCTTTTTCTTTAACCTCTTCCCGTCCGCGCCATAGCGGAACGTGCCCGCGGGTCGCACGGACCGATGTCCGCTGGAGACCCGCAATCTCCTCACAGAGAGCAGGAACAGGGAACCTCTGTTGTAAACACGGCTGTTCCCCGTTCTGTGAGGGGGGAATGCCAGATCTACTGATCCCTGTCACTGGGATCAGTTAGATCTGTCATGCCCCTGCCAACCCCGCCCCCCCCCCCACAGTTAGAACACACCCAGGGAACGCTTAACCCCTTCACTGCCTTCTTAGTGTTAACCCCTTCCCTGCCAATGACATTTATACAGTAATCAGTGTCTATTTTTAGATCTGATCGCTGTATAAATGTCATTGGTCCCAAAAAAGTGTCAAAAACGTCCGACGTGTCCGCTGCAATATCAAAGTCCCGATAAAAATCGCAGATCACCGCCATTACTAGTAAAAAAAATAAAAAATAAAAATGCCATAAACCAATGTCCATAGTTTGTAGGCGCTATAACTTTTGCGCAGCCCAATGAATATACGCAGATTGCGATTTTTTTTTTACCAAAAATATGTAAAAGAATATACATCAGCCTAAACTGATGAATACGTTTTTTTATTTTTGGACATTATAGCAAAAAGTAAAAAATATTGTTCTTTTTTCAAAATTGTCGCTCTTTATTTGTTTATAGCGCAAAAAATAAAAACTGCAGGAGGTGATCAAATACCACCAAAATCTATTTGTGGGAAAAAAAGGACGCCAATTTTGTTTGGGTACAACGTCGCATGACCGCGTGCAATTGTCATTCAAAGAGCGACAGCGCTGAAAGCAGAAAGTTGGTCCAGGCAGGAGGGGGGTTTAAGTGCCCAGTAAGGAAGTGGTTAATTACAGCCTTTAGCCTGTTGGGATAAGTCTCTTTGTACATCTAGACCAGGGGTGTCAAACTTGATTTCATCGTGGGCCGTATCAGCATTATGGTCGCCCTGAAAGGGCCAGTCGTATATGTAAGACTAGATGTCCAGAGCACCACCCCCCTTACATCAGATGCCAAGAGCTCCCCCCACCATCAGAAGTCAAGGGTCCCCCACCCTTCCTTGAATCACAGTAGGGGCAGAGCTGAGAAGTAGAAAGTGCAGGGTCTAGAGGAGGACCAGGGGAGACCTGGAGTCTTTTGAATGCTGAGACCAGGGGAGGTGAAGATGAGGGGGTGCTGCAGCTGCACAGAGGAGCAGGATCTGAAGGAGTTCTGTCCTCCACTCTGCGGCCGACTGCTGAGACAGAGGTGGTGGAGATGAGGGGAGTGCTGCAGCTAAGGTGTGAAGGCCACATGAAATGACCCGGAGGGCCGGATTTGGCCCCCGGGCCTTATGTTTGACACCTGTGATCTAGACTTTGCTATATTTGCTCACTCTTTGCAGAACTGCTCAAGTTCAGTTAAATTTGGTGGTGACCGTTTGTGAACTGCAGTCTTCAAGTCATTCCACAGATTTTCAATGGGGTTTAGGTTTGACTAAGCCACGCGAAGGCATTCACCCTTTTCTCCTTCAACCACTGTGGTAATTTTTGCAGTGTGCTTTGGGTCATTGTCCTGTTGGAAGGTAAACCTTCTTCCCATTGACAACTTTCTGGCAGAGGGCAGCAGAATTTACTCAAGAATTTGGTGGCATTTTGCCCCATCCATTTTTGTTCTATCCTGACAAGTGCTCCAGTCCCTGCTGCAGAGAAACACCCCCATGCTTTACTGTAAGGCAGGGCTTGACAAATTTGCTTTGAGTCTAGGAGCCAACTAAAAAAGTTAGAAGCCAGTTTTTTTATAGCAGTGTTGGGTTGTGAGCGCGGGGGGGGGGGGGGGGGGGGGGGGGGGGGGGGGGGGGGGGGGGGGGGGGGGGGGGGGGGGGGGGGGGGGGGG
>BLSH010095757.1:92331-104684 GCA_018402905.1 Glandirana rugosa
CCTCTCTCTCCTGCCGGGGGACCCTCCCCGGTCGAACGAAAGAAAGAAAAACGCTGGCCCCTCCCAGGGGGCCGTCCTCTCTCTCCCATATAACCCCCCTGCTCTGCTTAGCATATCAGTTCATAACAAGCCGTACAAACACAACGCAGAGGGGCGGGTGCTGCGTCTGTCAGTGAACTCAGAGAAAAGGATTTTAGGGTAAGTTTTAATAAAATCCCTTTTTCTCTTACGTTCACTGACAGACGCAGCCCTCTTTGACATGTGGGGATGTCCCAAAGCTGTGTCAGAAAAGAGGGGTGGGTAAACGAAAACAACTGTACCTAACAGAAACCTCTCAGGAGGCGCCATCTGCGCCTACACTGCCGCCTGCAAAACTTTACGGCCAAGAGAAGCATCCGAAGATGCTGACACATCAACTTTATAAAACTTAGTAAATGTGTGCACCGAGGCCCAAGTAAGCCGCCTTGCACACCTGTGACACAAAGACCTGGTGTCTGAAAGCCCAGGAAGTGCTAACAGCTCTGGTGGCATGAGCCTTGACTGGGAAAGGGGGTACCTTGCCCCGAACAGAATACGCATGAGTCACGGTCTGTCTGATCCAGCGGGAAACAGTAGCCGACGAGGCCGCCAATCCTTTGCGCGGACCGTCCGTCAGAACAAAACGCGTCAGTCTTCCGAAAAGAGTCTGTACCCGCCAAATACACCCGCAAAGCCCTCACGACATCCAATGAATGTAACTCAAATTCCTTAGGATGTGAAGGATGCGGACACAACGAAGGAAGAAAAATATCTTCATTAATGTGAAAAGAAGAAACCACCTTCGGTAAAAATGAAGGAGACGGGTACAAGATCGCCTTGTCCTTGTGAAGGACCAAGTAAGGAGACTTGCAGGACAATGCTGCCAACTCAGACACCCGCCTAGCGGATGTAATGGCCACCAAGAAAGCCACTTTCTGCGACAGCAATTGTAAGGGAATATCCCTGATCCTCTCATATGGTGGCTTCTGCATCACAGAAACACCAAATTCAAATCCCACGGTGCCATAGGTGACCGTACCTGAGGAGCCACATGGCGCACACCTTGTACAAATGTACGAATCAACGAATGTGACGCCAAAGGTCGCTGAAAGAGAATCGCCAGAGCCGAACTCCGACCCTTGAGAGTACTCAAAGCCAATTTTTTATCCAGGCCCTGCTGCAAAAAAGCCAGGACCCTGGACACAACGTAAGAGCGGGGGTTCCAACCCCCGCCCTCACACGAAGCAATATAGGCCTTCCAGGTGCGATGATAAATCTTGCGCGCTTTCAGCATGGTAGGAATCACGGAGTCAGCGACACCCCTATCCCTCAGCACCTGGGACTCAATAGCCAAGCCGTCAAAGCCAGCGAGGGTAAAGCAGGGTGCAAGTTGGGTCCCTGAGACAACAGATCTTCGCACAGCGGAAGGCGCCAAGGAACATCTGCCACCATTCGCACAACGTCGGCATACCACGGACGCCGAGGCCAATCCGGAGCCACCAGGATCATCGGAATTCCCTCCGCAGTAGCCGCGGTAGAAGCTTGATGGGAGGATAGGCGTACAGAAGACGATACCGACCCCAAGGCGCTACCAGCGCGTCCGTGGCGTCCTGCATACAAAAGTTTTCACTTTGTGGTTGAACCGAGACGCCATGAGGTCCACATCTGGCGTGCCCCACTTGTGGCAAATCTGGCTGAACACTTCTGGATGGAGGGACCATTCCCCCTGATCCAGCGTCTGGCGACTGAGGAAGTCCGCCTGCCAATTCTCTACGCCCGTAATGTAGATGGCGGAGATTGCCGGCACATGAAGTTCTGCCCATCGTGGAATGAGAGCCACTTCCGCAGCTGCTGCCGAGCTCCTCGTTGCGCCTTGACGGTTCACATATGCCACTGCCATAGCATTGTCCGACTGAACCCGAACCGGGAGGTCGCGCAACCTTACCGTCCAGTGGGAGAAGCAGAGCCTGATCGCCCTCAGCTCCAGCACATTGATCGGAAGGCGAGATTCCTGCGCCGACCAGCGGCCCTGAGCAGACAACTGCCCCAGGACCCCCCCCCAGCCCGAAAGGCTGGCGTCAGTCGTGACTATCGACCAATTCAGGGAAAGAAAAGACTTCCCCAACATTAGGGCCGGGCCCCTAAGCCACCATGTCAACGACCCTCTGGTTTGAGAATCAAATCTGATCAACTGGTCTAGGGTCAGTGGAGACTTGTCCCACCGAGACAGAATCGCTCGCTGAAGGAGCCGAGTGTGACTCTGGGGCGTAGGGTACCGCCTCGAAGGCTGAAACCATGAGCCCCAACACCCGCATACAAAACCGTAAGGAGGACCACCGGCGTGACAGCAGGGTTCGCACCGCTGCTTGCAGTGTCAGTAACTTGGCCGGAGGTAGAAACACCTTCGCCTGCTCCGTGTCCAGAATCAGACCCAGATATTCCAGGCGACAGGACGGCGTCACCGTCGACTTCTGCAGATTGATCAGCCAGCCGAAGTCCTTTAACGAGGCCATGGTGATAGCCACATTCTCCTCCAGAGCCAAAGCAGACTCGTCGAGGTATGCTACCACCGCAATGCCCCTCTGCCTCAGTAGCGCCAGCACCAGGGCCACCAACTTGGTGAACACCCGAGGAGCCTAGGCCAGACCGAAGAAAAGGGCCATGAATTGGTAGTGAAGATCTCCCACCGCAAAGCGCTGGTGTCGGAGACAAATGTGGACGTGGAGATAAGCGTCCCTGATATTCAGGGACGCCATGAAGTCCCCTTGGTACAGGGCGGCCACGACTGAACGGACGGATTCCATCCGAAATTTTCGTGCTCTCACAAAGTGGTGTAGCGCCTTTAGGTCCAGAACTGGCCTGACCGCCCCCCGCCTTTTTTTGGGGACCACGAATAGGTTCTAGTAGAAACGTGAAACCTCTCCAACTGAGGTACTGGCACGATCACCCCCTGGTCGGAGAGTGCCTGAACAGCCCTTAAGGAGGGCCTCCCGACGCCCCTGAGGGAGTCTCAATTTCGATGGGAAGAACCTATCTGGGCGTAGAGTGCTGAACTCTATCCTGAACCCGGAGTACACCACTTCCTGCACCCAACGGTCGGAAATGCGGGCAGTCCACCTGTCTGCGACCCCCAGAAGACGCCCCCCCCGCCCGAAGGTCGGGTGGGGGCAACCCATCATGCAAAGGAGGGCTTGTCCTCTCTTTTCGTTCTTGTGCTGCCAGGGTCGCTTATCGGCCGGGCCTTGCCCGCTGCGCCAGGGGCACTAAAAAAATCTCTTCTGACCCAAAGAGACAGGTCCCTGCTTGCGGCGGAACTCCCGTCGCCTGGGCTCTGGAAGGAAAGTACTCTTCCCCCCAGTGAAATCCTTGATGATTTCATCCAACTGTGGCCCAAAGAGGCAGCCACCCTGAAAGGGAAGATCCGCAAGACCTTTTTTGGACGCGTGGTCATCAGACCACGAACGTAGCCAGAGAACCCGTCTGATAAGGACTGCAAAAACAGACATCTTTGACAACATGGGAAGCAGGTCCAGAGCTGCATCACACAGGTACCGAATACCCTGAAACAAATGGTCTGCCTTCTGCGACGCTTCCAGCGTCCTGCCGCAGTCCAAATCATTCTGCAGCTCTGCCATACATTCAGATATTGCGCCGCCATGGCAGACGCCAGGGCCGGCCGCATGGCTGATCCTGCCAACAGGAAAAGTGCCGTGGACACTGTCTCCGTCCGCCTATAGGCTGGGTCCGTAAACGAAGGGGACCCTTCCAACGGAATGGTCGTTGCCTTGTTCAGGCGAGCCACCGGAGGGTCCACTGTGGGTGACGCCCACTTCTTCACGAAACTATCCTCAAAGGGATAGCGTATAGTGAAGAGTTTTGGTAGAGCGAAGGAATTTTGCGGACGCTGCCATTCCTGATAGACCAAATGGTCAAAAAACTGATCATAAGGATAAACTTTTGGTGACCTAGGTGGCCTAGCAGACCCGCAAACATATGTGGACGCTTGCGACTCCCCTGCTTGGTCCAGTCGCAAGGACGCACGGATATTAGAAATCAGTGCGGTCACCAGCACTTTTTCGCGCGCAACCGAGGCCCCCTGGTCCTCTTCGCCATCCGAGGGAACCAGTTCACCCTCAGAGTTCCACAGGGGTCCCTGTGACCCCCGAAGCCATTTCCGGTTTGGATTCGCCCCCTGAGCAACAAGGGGGAGGCGGGCGTTTTTTAGGGGCTCCCAGAGAGTTGTTCGGCACCACCCGGGGGGAGAAATTTCCCCAAACACTGCCCTCAGCTGGTCAAGGGACACCAGGGCCCCCAGCGCAAGCTGCGCTGCTGCTGACTCCTCCCCGGAAGGGCCTGCAGGATCATCTGCCATCGCACCACCGAAACTGACTGTCAAAATTAGAAAAATGATCTGACAACCCCACAATGCAGCCCCACAGAACGCCCCACAGAACGCCAGGGAGACCCCAGGAGGACTGTACCCACCACTACCACACCCCAGGGAGAGCCCAGCTATACTTGCTGTTTGGTGCCCACAGTGCTGCTCCCAGCAGGAGTGCTTAAAGGACCACCAGGAAGAAGCGCCGTCAGTAGTCAGCCACGCTGTCCCAAGCGAAAAGGAAAGTAAAAAACGGCAGCAGCATGTTTTACACTGCTCCAGGGACATCCAATATGGCCACCGAGATCATTCACAAGAGGCCAAAGCCTGTGTGCAGGTCGCGACTACCGCAAAATGGCCGCCGCTGGCACTAGAGGGAAACCCCTCAGTAAAATGGCCTCGGTTATGGCAAAATGGCGGCGGATCGCCGCATGGTGGTGTAAAAACGCACAGGTGCGGTTTTGAACGGGGTGAGGAGCGAGGGAAGGGGGGAGGGAGGTGAGGGAGGGGGGCAAGGACACCCAGGAGGACACTAGCCCAGCAAACACCCTCCACCGGTCGGCCAGAAAAAACGCTCAAGTACGCCCAGCACCCCCGGGGGGGGGGAGGGGCTCACTCACCACTTCGATGGGCGTAGCGGGTAGCCACCCGGTCGCAGACCTTCCTCCCCAGCCGGTAAGGGATGCTGCAGGCCAAAGCCCCTGGACAGGAACAGAGTCTGGTCACCGGGCGTAAATGGGGGTCACCCCATGCCGCCTGCACGGAACGGGCACGATGCGACGGGTCCTGCCACAGCATAGGACTAGCTCGCATCGGTCGGCCGTGCTGGGGAAAGTGCAGGATTCTAGTTATCCTCTATGCCCCAGCCGGCTTCTTGATAGCAGTCTTCATCAGATAGCTTGAAAAAAATAAAACAGCGGTAGCAAAAAAATATAAACCGCAGGTCCCATAAGAGCCAGGTCAACTCCTTGCACTAGGCATATTAAAACTGATATGCCAAGCAGAGCAGGGGGGTTATATGGGAGAGAGAGAGGACGGCCCCCTGGGAGGGGCCAGCTTGCTTTCTCTCTTTTTGCCTAGTTAACTCCTAGTAGGATGTGCATATAACCCACATGTCAAAGAGGGCTGCGTCTGTCAGTGAACGCAAGAGAAATTGGGCAAACAATCGTCCAATTTTCCTTGTGGTTTCAAAGCAAGTCGGAACAGAGGAAGGAAATGGTGTACGTAAATTCTCGTACGACAACATTTTTTTGTTCTTTATTGTTTCGGATCATGCGCAGTCTTTAGTTTCTGATATTTCATGTACAGAAACGGTAAGCATTAAATTAAAAGCGTTCCTTCCGTTTCCGTACAAGAAAAATTTGGGGGTTGTCCCTTCGGAAAATTTTCATTCAGCAAGTCGGAATCGGCTGTCAAAAGTTGCGCGCGCACACACACGCACACACACACACAATCAAAAAATCGTACGATTGCTCCTCAGACAAAAAAAAAAAAAACACACTGCTTTATGCTTACCATGCTCTGTTACACAACAAAAACTGCACCTTCAAATAGTGAATTTTTACAGTTTTAAAAGCTGCCACTGACCAAACTATTTTCCCTTTTCTGACCAACGGCCAATACAGATGTTAGTAGTAATATACACCTATTAGAGTTCAAGTACGTTAATCTAAATATTTGCACGGGTTTTGCCACGAGTCTGGTCATTCCTTCGAGACAGTTTAACATTTAAGGCATCCATATTAAATAGACACATTTTAGCATTATTATTTTAGTCACATATATAGACATTAAGGTATAATAAACAAAGTATTAGATTTGTATTATCTACAAGGCCCACATGGAGTTTATTCGCCATGTGCAAGGCTCTCCCTAGTGGCCTAGTGAGGTACTACACACCTGAATGCCGTGTTGGGATGTGTGGCTGCAACCCGATCGCATGTCCTGTATGTGGAATGCACAAGTTAGAGCTTTACAATTCAATATCTCACATCAGGAAAATGATCACAAGCATTTTAGCAAGAACCATAAAAGTTCCAATACATCTACTGGGAAAATACAATCCGTTAACTTTGTATAAGAGAACAAGGTATGCACAAATCCACTTTGAAGCTCAGGTTTCCTTAAAATACACAAATTTCATAGAGGTTTTACATATTAAAAGGGTCAGTACACCAAGATCTAGTATGTCAGTCAGGAATAGGTGGAATGAATCACGCATCTTGTATAATTAGGGACTTCAACAACACAGCCTCAGTGGCAGAGAAAGGTAAATTTAGAACTCCAGCAGGAAGTTTGAATCCTAAAAAGGCATTAGGAATCCAGTGGGCAATTTTCCTAGAAACTTCCACGGACCAAAATTAAAGTTCTGAAGTGACAAGCCTCACAAGCCCTTGTGTTCTCTTTTTGTGTCAGAATTTGGTTTCATTAGCCTTAAAAGTTGAAGTCCATAAGAATAACTGAAATACACAAGGCTGATCAGATGTGCTTGACTGACATATGCTAGACTGTTAATCTAAACAAAATAGTTAAGGAAAGAAAATCTACCTGAGGAAGTGCTGCGACTAGGTTCTCCCCTTTTCAGCTGATCAATTCTAGACTTGCGTTCACCAGAGGGCTCATTACTTTTAGTTCGGTCTCTGTCTCTAGAGCCTCCTGGTAACATTTTCCTTCTAGCAACTGGATCATCTCCACTGCGGTGAACCGAGTCAATAGACGGAGATCGGATACGACTGGACGTACGACTCTGGTTACTAGATATGCTACTGCTACGTTTCTGTTCGGCAAGCTTACGAATAGGTGGTTCATCCACAGCTGCAAGTCTGGGGTCTTCTTTTTCCACTTTGAGTTTTACTGGCTTTTTAATTGGCTCTTCTGGGTTTATATCTGGGATGAAAGCATCACCTTTGTCAGGTACATCCTCATCTGACCAGTCACTGAATGTGGTTTGGGTTGGTTCAGCCATTATCTTTTCTGGTAATACCTCAGGAAGTTCCTCTTTTGCAGCTACTGCTGTAGGAACTGGAGCCACTATAGCTGGTGGTGTCCTGGGGCCCTTCTTTTTCTTATTGAGTTGTACAGTGAGTTCTTCATCAGAGACATCAGAATCGCCCTTCTTTCGCTTCTTCTCCAGATTCTTCTTTTTAGAAGCCTTCTTGGGTGAAAAAACTTTCACTTCTTCTTGTGGAGGTTCAGTGACACTTTTCTCAACTAAAATTTCTTCATCTTTTTTCTTCTTTACAGTTTTCTTTAGCATTTTCTTCTTGGTTTTGTCATCATGCAGTTTATCAGCAACCTCTCTTTCTTCTTGCTTATGTTGCACTGGGATATCAATGTCTTTTGTCTTTGAGATTTCAGCTTCTACCAAGTGCTCTCTCTGTTTTTCTGGAGCAGATACTCGCTCTTTAACTTCTGGCTCCTCATAGCGCCTGGAAACTTCTTTTCGGTCAGACTTTCGTTCATCTTCCTTCCAGCGAGCCGGTCTTTCTTCTGTTACATGTGCAGGGCTTAGAGCACGAGATTCTTGGGGTCGGACAACCTGACTTAGGAGCCTATGTTTCTCATCTGAAAGCAAAAACAGTTACATTTAAGGTTTCATGTTACTAGTCCTTTAGTTTCAAGCAAAAGGTTGTAAGACAACCAGCATTTCAAGAGTGAAGATCCAACAGCCATATGTAAGCCCATTGATCTCATCCACCACTCCCTTCCCCAACCATTAGGGCCCTTTCACAGGAGCGGATCGTTCAGGTCCACCTGTCAGTTTTTCAGGAGGACCTGAACGGACGCTCCATTGTCCTCTATGGAGCGACGGATGTCAGCGGTGACATGTCCGCTGACATCCATTCCGATAAACAGGCGAATGGAAATCCTATTTTCCATCCGTTTGGCGGATCGGATGAACACGGACAGGCAGTCCGTGTTCATACGATCCCCCATAGAGGAGAGCGGAGCTCTGACAGGTCCATTTTTGCATGGAGTGCAGAGACGGCCCTGGCATCCGCCAGCTCAGCGGGGACCAATGGATGGAGCCCCGCTGAGCAGCAGAGCTCGTGTGAAAGGACCCTTATTATCTTAACCTTACAGAACAGGACCTGTGACTTGTATTTATAGATCATGAGCTATCCCAAAGCAATAAACTAATGCTGGCCATAAACTAGACGAAAAATCGTTAAACGAACTGTCCAAATGACAGATTTTCCATCGTCCAGTTAATGGGCACAAATCTAAAAAGGTTTGTGACATTTTTGAGCCGAAAAATCGAAGGGAGGGAAAACTTCGGCCGAACGGGCAATAAATTGAAAGGTTAATGTGTTTCTCGCCCGAACAGTTTGCACTGGGCTTATGACAAAACAAACAAAAAATGGATTCATGTCAGTTGAAGGATTTATCGATCAAATTTCAGTTATTACATGATGGCAAAATCGTTTACTTTCAAGACCATGTGTTTAGTTTTTCGAAAGCTCGTTCGTCCGATTTTTCGTATTGTGTATGGCCAGCATTAGTGGTGGGCAACATCAAAGCAAACCGATTTGCCTACAGGTACACAAAAAAACAAGGTTATGGAAGCAGAAGCTCGAATCAGCCTGAGGACTGAACTGCCACCTGGTAAAACATGGGGTGTAACGCTGTAATGCCTAAAAACAAAACGAACAAAAAAAAAAAAAAGTTGTCTGACACACCTGCCAATGTTGGAGCAGGATGTCCTCTAAGAGAGTCTGTTTATAGGACTTCATTTTGCACCATGGCTGCCAGGTAGACCCTTAAAGCCCTTAACCTCATACCAGGGAAACCCATGTGCCTGCTCTGGGAAGCCAGGTCGGCAAGCTCAGATCGTGATCAACAGGTTGCCGACCTGCCACCCCAGAGCATCAGCGTGCATGAAGCTGGCACTGGCAGCTGCAGAGGGAGGAGCAGCCGAATAAGCCGATGATCCTTGTGTAGCGCCAACTCCTATCCCAGGCAAAATGATAACAAGAGTGCTTTGCCTGGGGCCTTTCTAGCAGCCTGCAGAGCAATGCCAGCAGAAGCTGGAAGAGGAAAAGGTTGGTGTATTAAACATAACATATACTGCACTTTTGCAACGGGCATATTAGCACTTATAGGAAAGGGTTATTAGGCTGCTTTCCCACTGATCTGCAGGTGCAGCACACTGCTGTTTTCCTGCGGGTTAGCTGCACTGAGCCATAGACCTCCATTATATCCTGCAGGTTTGGTGTGCTTTCTGAAAGCACACCAAAACTCCCGAATGCAGAAATGACCTCTCTGCAGAGTATAGGTGCCGGTTACTACACAATCTGCTTGCATAAGGAAACTTTAAAGACCTACGAATGAAGCACTTGAGACAGTACATTCAACAAGATAGATTACTTCAAATAAAATTTTGTAGGAGAACATTAAACAATTTTGTTAATATCTTTAAATTCTTACTCTTCTCATCACCACTGTTATAAGTATCGCTCTCTGGGGAGTGTTCTCTACGGCGCTTTGGAGACGGACGTGGACTTGGGCTGCTTTCATTTCTATGCCGCTTTCTGTAAGAGTAGAAAGGATTGAAAGAAAAGAAAAATAAATGTAGATCTATAAATTGGGTTAAAGGATCTGAGACGCACTCTGTACGGGGCACATAAAGGAATACATACACAGGCAGTAAAATAAAGTGCTCATTTTTGTTTAAGTACCTTGCTTCTCAAAGGGTAATCTAAAGATTAATTCCAGGCAACATGTAAGCATGCAGTGAGCTAGTAGTTTAATCCAGCAAACACAGCAAATGCACTGTAACCAGAAGGTTCACTCAGTTTACAGTAATCTGAATTTTGTGTAACTTACAGAATAAGTACACAGCACCTCTACACATGATTAGTAGGACTGTATTGGGAAATAAACTTCCTTGAAGATTGTGCTGTGTAACTTCAACCCTCTCTGCATCACCAACCTGGTTCGAATTGCCAAGACATGTTTTACACAGATTTATGGTTGTGAGAAATGTCTTCAGCCCTGTACACACTAAGTTTTTTTTCTATTTAACCCAGCTAGTTGAACGGAAAAAAAATGACAGCTCGGGTCGGAGTCGCTGTACTAACGGATCTGATGTTAGTACAGCGATCTTCCCCGCTGAGCTTTGTTTTCACAGGGGGACGACCCCCGGGGCACAACCTCCGGCAGAACCCCCGCCAGAACACTGATCCACGCCATCACCCAACGGCTGAGAGTGCTGACCGGGAACCAGTCTGCTGCTGGCTTTCCAGGAGGCTCGTACAACAGAAGCCACCATACACTTGAGCTGAATGTAGGCCGGTTTTTAATTGAACCGGCACATGTTGCCTCGCATTCGGCCCGTGTGTGCAGGGCTTTATATATTTCAGGGAGGATATTTCAGGATCGAGAGCCAAAAAGGGAGTGGAGTGTTGCCTAATTAACCCCTTGCAGACTGCCTCGAATAGATAAATGGCGGCGAAGTGGCTGTGATTCACGCAGGCGTGGGCGTGCTCTCATGCCTGCCGCATGCTGCATGACAGTGGCCACGGATGGGGCTGCCTCGATGTACGCTAGCGACCCGCGATCGCCCAGTACAGAAGCAGAAACCCCCAATGTAAGCACGCGTTTCCCCGTTCTTTCAGGGGACATAACAGATCTACTGATCCCTGTAATTGGGATCAGTTAGATCTGTCATGCCAACCCAGCCCCCACACAGTTAGAACACGCTGAGGGAGCACATTTAACCCCTTTATTGCCCCATAGTGTTAACCCCTTCCCTGCCAGTGACATGTATACAGTAAACAGTGGCTATTTTTAGCTCTGATCGCTGTATAAAATGTAATTTGTCCCAAAAAAAGTGTCAAAATTGTTGTATCTCTTGACCTTCCCTCTTAGAATGTAAGCTCTAATGAGCAGACGTCTGATTCCTACTGTATTTAAGTGTATTGTATTTATACTGTCTACCCTCAAGTAGTAAAGCACTGCGTAAACTGTTAAACATAAACCAATTCTCAGTTTGTAGACGTGATAACTTTTGTGCAACCCAAATCAATAAACGCTTATTGCAATTTTATATACCAAAAATATGTAGACAAATATATATTTTAGCCTAAACTGATGAATAAATTAGTTTTTATTTATTTTTTTTTTGGATATGTATAGCAAAAAAAATTTTTTTTTCTTCAAAATTGTCGCTATTTATAGCGCATAAACTAAAAACCGCAGAGGTGATCAAATATCACCAAAATAAATTTCTATTTATGTGAAAAAAGAAGTCAATATTGTTTAGGTAAAACATTGCATGACAGCGCAATTGTCAGTTAAAGCGATGCAGTGCCGTATTCCTCAAAAAGTGATTTGGTCAGGAAGGGGGAAAATCCTCCTGGGGCTGAAGTGGTTAAAGAGAACTGCGCTTTCCTTCAGGCTGGGTTCATGCTTATGCAAATTGGATGCGGGATTAGTGACTTCTATTTACCCCTTGGCTAACCATAATCAACCCCAATTAAACTTCTTCATCCCCTTCTCTGCCATTTGCTGCCAATTTATTTTTACCAATATTTAAAATTAGTTTCCATTTGTTTGTTGCTTTATTTTACAAACAATTTCATTATTTGTGAATAACTGCTATGCTTTGCAATGTACACAGGTGAAATGAATGAAAACATGCACTTTTTATGTTCTGGAAAGCTTTTAAAAACAAATGTTTTCTTTTGCCATCGATTGGATAGAAAAAAAAAAAAAAAAGAAAAAAATATTGACTTGCATGTAAAATCCCTTTTCTTGGATCACATTACAGTCTAAGACCAAGGACTATTAGTAGGCACCTTTCACACAAAGGGTACAATCAGGTCTGCCTGTCAATTTCAGGCGGACCTGATCGGACCCCCCATTCAGCCCTATGGACCAGCGGGTGTAAACGGATTTATGTCCGTTTACACCCACCTACCTCCAAATCCAATCTGGTCCGCTGAAGAAAAAACAA
>BLSH010095757.1:174590-207402 GCA_018402905.1 Glandirana rugosa
TTTAAGGCCTACCTCAGGCAAGCCAGCCAACACCGGCGGGACGTGGTTCCCCTTAAGGACCGTAGTAACCTGTATTTCCTACGCATGGAAGTACATGGGTAGGTAGGCGCTGTAGTCGCTAAGGACGCCAAGCGACAACCCCTAGCGGTGAAAGTTAAACATCGAGAAGGGAAGCCAGACTGGAGGCGCGGGGCCCACAAGTGCTTCAATGACCGGGGCCACAACCGCAACGACGTCGTCTCCCCGTAACGGTATCACCGAATGGACCTGCTAGACGAGGACGCTCGCCTGAGACAGAGACGGGACCTCCTCTTACACTTGTAGCGTTACCAGAGTAACGCCCTGAAGCCTACCAATGAGTTACATGAAGGTACGCATCCTTTATGTCCAATGATGCCAGGAATTCCCCTTGGTGCAGGGCGGCCACAACCGACCGAACGGACTCCATCCGGAATTTCCGTGCCCTGACAAATCTGTTTAGGGCCTTCAGATCCAGGATGGGCCGAAAACCGTCCCCCTTTTTGGGCACCACAAAGATTCGAGTAAAAGCCTCGAAACCTCTCCCCTTGGGGGACCGGTACAATCACTCCCTGATCTAAGAGAGCCTGCACCGCCCTGAGAAGGGCCTGTTTGCGCTCCAGCGGGAGGCTTAAATTTGATGGGAAGAACCTGTCTGGGGGTAGAGAGATGAACTCTATCCTGTACCCGGTGGACACCACCTCGCAGACCCAGCGGTCGGAAATGCGAGCCAGCCACCGGTTTGCGAACCCCCGAAGACGTCCCCCCACCCGACAATCGGGTGGGGGCGACCCATCAGGCTGAGGAAGACTTGTCTTCCGTCTTTCCTGGTTTGCGCTGCCACTGTCGGCGTCCAGCCCCTGCAGCAACCTTACTGGGACGGGTTCCCTTGCTTGCCGCGCCTGATGCACGAAAAGGCTTCCGCTGACCAGACGTAGAAGGCTCCTGTCTACGGCGAAATTCACGTCTGCGAGGCTCCGGGAGGAAAGTACTCTTGCCTCCCATGAAATCCTTAATGATTTCGTCAAGTCGTGAGCCAAATAGGCGCCCACCCTGGAAGGGAATATCAGCCAAACCTAGTTTGGAGGCCAGGATCGCAGCCAAAGAGTTCTGCGAAGCCTAATGGCCGATATAGAAATTCTGGACAACAAGGGCAGAACGTCCACCGCCGCATCACAGAGGTAATTAATCCCCTGGAATAAAAACTCAGCCTTCTGCGGTGCCTCCATGAGGCAACCTTCAGTCAGGCCTCAAAGGGATAGCGTTCAGAAAAACGTGCAGTCAGTGAGGGGGAACGGCGTGGTTGTTGCCATTCACGGTATAGGAAATGGTCAAAAAATTCATTGTAAGGATAGGACTTGGGGGCCTAGAAGACCCGCACACATAGGCAGCCCGCGATTCGCCTGTTTGATTCAGTCACAGGCTCTTGGTCCTCAGTTCCCATGTCACCACCCATTTCCTCATCAGCCCCGGGGTCCCTAAGTCCCCTAAAGCCACCTCCGGCTCAGAATCTTCCCCCGATGACGGGGGGGGGGCGCTTCCTGGGGGCGCCCCCACGCGGAAGAAACTCAGCAAGGACATCCCGCAGCTGGGAGAGAAAAGCCCCTTGGTCAGACTGCGTGGCTGCTGAAGCCACCTCAGTAGGTTCAGCAGGGAGATCAGCCATAACCGGGATGGATGGATGGATGGAAGGGACAGCACCCCACCGCCACCAGCCATACTTGCTGTTTTGCTGCCTGATAGCGCCAATCGCTCAGAAGAACTGCCTCTGTCAGCCGCCGTTTTCAGTGAGAAGAAGCTGAGAAGAAGCTGCAGCCACGTGTAGAATGCAGAGCATGCAGTGAAGATGGCCGCCAGGAAGCACTAGAGGGTGAGCACACCTCTCAGGCAACATGCAGTACCGATTATGGCAGCTCCGAGCGCTAGAGGGAAAGCCCCATAGACTGAAAATGTCCGCGGCTACGGCAAAATTGCGGCGGTCCGCCGCAAAATGGCGGCCGAAAGACTGCATGGCGATGCTGGACGAGAAGGCTGAACGAAGGTACAGCGCTGGGGAGGGGGGTGAGGGCGGGGGTGGCAGGGGGCAAGATGAGAGGCTGATTCCCACCGGTGGCTACCCTGGACAGCTACAGGAGCAGTGAAAAAAATTGCATTTTTGGACGTCGGGCCCTCTTCACTCCCCATGTGGGGAGGAAGGCAGGGCGCTCACTTACCAGTCCGACGCCACGGTAGCCACCCGGATGCAGACTTTCCACCCTCAGCGGGGGGTATGCTGCAGGCCCAGGGTCACCCTGCCGAACGAATTGGGAAGGGGACCAATATGGGGGATCACGCCCGGGGCCACCCGCACGGAACGGGTAAGATGCGGCGGGTCCCAGGTCGGGGAAAGTACAGAGCACCAAGACTCTCGATGCCCCGACCGGCTTCTTGATAGCAGATCATCTTGATTGCAGGAAAAATAAAAAAGAAAATGGTCACAATAGGACCGCAGTTCCCTATAGGGAAGCCAGGTCAACTCCTTGTGAACTAGGCATTGAAACTGGAGAGCTCCTCTGTGAGGGGGGTTTTAATGTAGGAAAAGAGGACGGCCCCCAGGGGAGGGGCCAGCTGATTTCTTTTCCCTGCCTAGTTAACTCCTGGTAGGACGAACATAAAACCCCACAAAGTCATGAAGAGCTGCGTCTGTCAGTGAACGTAGGAGAAATCTAGTTACAACTGATAAAGAAGGTGGGTAGAGACATTACTTATGACAAAACACACCTATTCAGCCTCTCACAAAAGACAACTAAGTTATGCTGTGTGAATGGGGATATGTCACAAATATAAACTAGGGGTTATCCCAATTTGGCTAAAACAGTGGAAATGCACCAAGTTTTTTTTCTCATACAGTTTCTCTCAAAGGTGAGTACACCCCTCACATTTTTGTAAATATTTTATTATATCTTTTCATATGACAACACTGAAGAAATTACACTTTGCTAGAATGTAAAGTAGTGAGTGTAGAGCTTATATAACAGTGTAAATTTGCTGTCCCCTCAAAATAACAATACAGCCATTAAGGTCTAAACCGCTGGCCACAGAAATAGTACACCCCCTAAGTGAAAATGTCCAAACTGGGCCCAATAAGCCATTTTCCCCCCCTGGTGTCTTGTGATCCAGTGTTACAAGGTCTCAGGTGTGAATGGAAGCAGTTGGGTTAAAGTTGGTGTTATTGCGCTCACTCTCTCATACCGGTCACTGGAAGTTCAACATGGCACCTCATGGCAAAGAACTCTGAGGGTCTGAAAATTCAAGTTAGCCTTACTGGTAACTTGTTTTCCCAAGAAGTCTTTCAGGACAGCACCCTGAGAGATGGCTCCTCCCTCGAAATCCAGGAAACACCCACTTCCACCTTTTAAAAGGAGGCATCTCCACACCCCATCAGTTGTAGTAGAGTACCTCCAGCCCAAGCTGGAACACATAATCAGAACATCGTTAACAGCCTGAATATATGCACAAAAACAACAAGGGCGGGTTGCTGCTGTCCTGAAAGACTTCTTGGAAAACAAGTTACCGGTAAGACTAACTTAAATTTTCCCCAAGCGTCTTTCAGGACAGCACCTTGAGAGGATAAGCGAGACTTACCCCCTAGGGAGGGACTACAGCTTGCAGGACTTTCCTGCCAAATGCCTGGTCCGCTGCTGACATAAAGGTCCAGCCTATAATGCCGGTAACTAGACCAGGTGGCTGCCTTACAGATTTGATCTGGGGTGGCACCAGCTTTTTTTAGCCCATGTCGTGGCTAGAGCTCTGGTAGAGTGTGCTCGCACCCCCGGTGTGTGTGGGGGGGGGGGTGCTCGCACCCCCGGTGGGGGAGGCAGTCCCATCTTGGAGTAAGGCCTCCAGAATTGTTGATCTGAGCCACCTTGCAATTGCCCCTTAGAGGCCTGGTGGCCTTTCTTGTTACCTGAAAATTGGATCAGCAAAGAGTCCGATTTCCTAAAGTCCTTCGTGACTTCTAAATAAATAATGTAACAAAGTTCTTCTCACATCTAAACTGTGAAATTTGTTTTCCTTCTCATTAGAAGGATTCACACAAAAAGTTAGCAAAATCATTTCTTGCGATCAGTTCTGGACCGTCGCTACTTTTGGCAAAAACAAAAAATCTGTCTTCAAAATAATTCGATCAGGATAAAGAGACAAAAAAGGCTCTTTAACTGACAGAGCGAGTATCTCACTGATTCTTCTTGCTGAAGTAATTGCAATCAAGAATACAGTCTTGAACGTTAGGTTCCTAAGGGAAACTTCCTGTAGTGGTTCAAACGGTTCCTTTGTTAGGGCTTGCAGCACTACAGACAAATCCCACTTGGGAAACAATTTATTAGGCACGGGCCTGGCTCTGGTGAGTGCCTTAAAGAATCTTGCGACTAAGGGTTCAGATACTATTGGTTTCTCCAAAAAAACAGCTGCCTGTAACCTTCAAGGTGTTAACCACTAAACCCTTGTCTGCTCCTGTTTGTAGAAACTCTAGTACTGATACGAAGTCTTCTAGGGTTCTACCTTCTGAACAAACACCAAGCAATGTAAACTTTCCAGATCTTGGTGTAGATGTTTCTAGTGACTTTCTTCCTACTAGAGAGTAGGGTATTTATCAAAGGTTGCTTTCAACAACTGCTCTTCAGATACCAGACAGTAAGATTTAATCTGGCTATGTCTGGATGGCAAACTGGTCCTTGAAGTAAGTCCTGTTTGGGTTGAAGCCTCCAGTATGGTTTGATCGCCAATTGTAGGATGGTGGTCAACCAAGCCCTTTTCGGCCAAAATGGAGCAACTAGAATAACAGACACTCTCTGCCTCAGTATTGTTTTTAATACTAGAGGTATCAGCTGAAAAGGAGGAAATGCATAGGCTAGTTGAAAGTCCCTTGGATGCGTAGCGAATCGCTGTCTCTGTGGAGAGAGAAGAACTGCGGGAGTTGTGCGCTTTCCTTTGTCGTGAACAAGTCCACTTGCGGAACTCCCCATCATTCGGCGATTGCAGAAAACACTTCTGGATCCAGGCGCCATTACGCTTCTCAAATTTTTTGCCTGCTCAGAAAATCTGCCACTTCATTTAGAGTGCCCTTTAGATGGACTGCTGATAGGGAGCACAGATGGTGTTCTGCATCCCTCAAGATCTCTGTTGACAAGAGCTGAAGAGTTCAGCTTCTCGTTCCCCCCTGTCTGTTCAAGTAGGATACGGTCGTGGCATTGTCGGACAGGATCCTTACGCGAGACCCCTGGAGGCCTGGGGAGAAGGCAGCCAATGCTAAAGCAACTACCTTTAATCTCTCCAGTTTGAGGACTTTCCTGCCTCTGCCCTGGACCATGCACCTTGTGCTAATTTCTGTCTCCAGTGAGCCCCCCAGCCGCTGGCATCCATTGTCACTGTTTCGCCATTTGGCCATGTTCACAGCAGACCCATGGCAAGATTTTCCTCGTTCCTCCACCACCAAAGGGTCCTTTTGACCCTCAAAGTGTTTTTTACTTTTACATCTAGGGTGTCTGGATTGTGATTCCAAACCCTTAGAAGGAAATCTTGCAGAGGCCTGAAATGAAGACGAGCCCACTGGATGGCCGGAATTGTTGCCGTTAGGGTTCCCAGGGCTGACATCACCTGATTGTAAATACCTGGTTGGTCTGGAGCATTGCTGCCATGCTTTGGACCTCGATTCTTTTTTCTACTGGTAGAATGATCTGCTCTACTGCGTCTATTTGGTAGCCCAAGAATGTGACCTGTTGAGCTGGATCGAAATTTGACTTTTGTACATTGATAATCCACCCCAATGCCTCTAAATGACCGAATTTCTGCAAGATCTTCCAGGAATTTTTCCCTGGTAGAGGCAAACAGAAGCAAATCGTCCAGGTACGGGATTACTGCTATCCCCCGTAGACATAGAGGCGCCATGATGAATCAGATCCTTCAAAAGGTTCTTCATTGCCAGTGCTCTTGTGGCATCTCCTGGAAGGTTTGTTACAAAGTATCTTTCTGGTGGTTTTTCCGCAAATTCTATTTTGTACCCTTTGGTTAACATGTCCAGAACATACTGATTTTTGGACACGCTTGCCCAGTACGGGAGAAGGTTCTGCATTCTTCCCCCCACCTGGAGTGACAAGTCACTGCGTCTTGCTGGAGGTCGCAGGAGGATTGAACAAGACGTTCGTTCTTCCTTTCTCTCTCTGTGCGGACCAGTTCCTCCTCTTCTATTGAGCTTTGCCCTGCTCTTGAGTTCTTTGAGGACAAAAAAAAAAAAAAAAAACACTTTACTGGTCGTTTTTTTCTTTTTAATTGGAAATTATTTATTTTTAATCTGCGGTCCTAACTTAAACAGAGTCTAGATCAGGGCCGAACAAAAGATCTCCTGTAAAAAGGTAGGCTGCAAAGCTTGCTTTTAGAGGCTGCACCCCCCTGCCAGGTCTTTAACCATAAAGCCCTTCTGGCTGAATAAGCCAGAGCTGCAGACCTGGCTGTCATTCTAATTGACTCCGTTGATGTGTCTGAAATATATGCTACAGCTGCCGAAAGCTCTGAAAAGGAATGGAGGATTTCCTGTTCGGGGGAATCCGCTGAAATGTGTGTCTTCAGCTGATCTAACAAATATTCCAGATTTCCGGATATACATTTAGTAGCCATAGCCGGCTTCAGACTGCTCAAAGTAAACTGCCAGGTTCCAAATAGCTGAAGGGTCATCTTCAGTTTCCCCTGCTGGGATTAACAGTGAGCTCTGAGAGGAACCAGAGGCTGATGGCTGACTTTTGGATGCACCTGCAAGCGAGGAGCGGAAGGACTGAATGGTTGCGTCCAACTCCTTTTTTACTGATGCGATAATGTCGCTACATGCGGAAGAAGCTTCTTCTTTAACCAATGTGTTAATACATGATTGGCATAAAAGTCTTTTTCCATCCCTCAGGCAGTTTTGCTTTGCATGACGGACACTTCTTTTTTGCTAGTTGGTCAGAGCTCTTAGCCTGCCAAAAAAAGGATAGCGACCATTGCAATAAGTCAGCCCACCTCTAACAGACAAGAAAAATCACCTTTATATGCCCTGACAGGCCCCCGCCACCAGGGGGGGGAAAAAAATAGTGACAGATATGGCAAACACGGTTTAGAGGCTCTCCACCTCTCTTACCTGGGCCTTGCTGGTGCCTGTTACACTTGCCATTGCCGTAACATCCATACCGGTACTGGCGTCCTCACTGTGGCCGATACAACGGGTTTCGGAATTCAAAAGCGCTGCTGCGCCGGACCAGAACCGGAAATAGGCACCAGCTCTTCCCCTCTCCCCCCGCGTTATTTGCGGCATCACCACGCCACACGCCCGCTCTATGGCACCCGTCCCCTTTCCGGTGGGGCAGAGTCACTACTTGTCACCAGGAATATGGTGGCGGTTTACGTCCAGCGGCGGGGAATACAAAATAAAAAAAAAAAATAAAGTAAAAATGAACCAAGGCTAGCACACCGCCGCCTGTGAGCAGTTTAGCCATAAAACGGCGCTCAGTCTCCCTGAGCAACAAGGAGGGGAGAGGGAGCCCACTTCAGCTTGCCTGTGCCAGCGGTGTGGGAGGGCGGATCTGCTAAAAAGAGAAAAAAAAAAACAGGTAAAAAGGTGGACAGGGAGCCCTAGCCTTTCAGGATAGTACCTTAGAGACCTGGCCCCCCCTTAGGTGTTCCTCGGCCAGAGGAAACACAAACACTGATGGGGATGTGGAGATGCCTCCTTTTAAAAAGGTGGAAGTGGGTGTTTCCTGAATTTCGAGGGAGGAGCCATCTCTCAAAGGTGCTGTCCTGAAAGACGCTTGGGGAAAATAAGAATTGTCTACATAAAGATGGTCTAGGCCAGTGTTTCCCAACCCAGTCCTCAAGGCACACCGACAGGTCATGTTTTCAGGATTTCCCTCAGATGAAACAGCTGTGGTAATTACTAAGGCAGTGAAACTGATCAAATCACCTGTGCAAAATAATGGAAATCCTGAAGACATGACCTGTTGGTGTGCCTTGAGGACTGGGTTGGGAAACACTGGTCTAGGCTATAAGAAGATTGCCAAGACCCTGAAACAGAGCTGCAGCACGGTGGCCAAGACCATACCGTGGTTTAACAGGACAGTTTCCACTCACAACAGGCCTCGCCATGGTCAACTAAAGAAGTTGAGTGCACATGCTCAGCGTCATATCCAGAGGTTGCCTTTGGGAAATAGACGCATGTTTGCAGCCAGCATGGCTGAATGGGTGGGGGTCAGTCTGTCAGTGCTCAGACCATACGCCACACTGCATCAAATTGGTCTGCATGCTGTAGTCCCAGAAGGAAGCCTCTTCTGAAGATGATGCACAAGAAAGCCCGCAGTTTGCTTAAGACAAGCAGACTGAGGACATGGATTACTGAAATCATGTCCTGTGGTCTAAATAAAATCTGAAAAATACCGCACCAAACACCAACGGAGGTAATGGAGCCGCTATGGAGCTCTTCTATAATTTTTTGTATATGTATGTATATATATATATATATATATATATATATATATATATATATATATATATATATATATTTTTTTTTTTTTTTATTCTTTTTATGTATGGATTTTTGTATGAAGGTTCCCCATGCGGTGCATCTTTACCCTGACAGCGGAGGAATCTATAGAAAAATGGCCGAAACATCACTTCCTGTTGCTGTTGGTCTTATCTAACTTTATGCACTTTTTTCATCACAAATCTTATTGTATGCCACATATAGCCGCACTATTCTCACATAGCTGCAATATCTAGCCGCCGGGTTTGTGTTTTATTTTTGTTTGTTTTCTTTTTGGCCGCTGTGTGAAGTGAGACTACTGTGTCTGCACTTAGACACTCGCGGCTTCGAGAAAATGCCAGCCTCTTCAGCACAGTATATATTCAGACCGGCGTCACCCAAACATATGTCCCTTGAAAGTGTCACATGTGCTAGTGACAAAAACGTACGTTGGGAGGAGCTGGTGACGTCTCGACCGCCCTGTGGACAGCGTGCGACCAAGCAGGGAGCTGGCAGCTGATCACCCAGGGGATTGCAGCCTATTGTCATATTGTGTATAGCCCGAGTGCACCAGAGTTGGTGCACTGGAAAGTGTGAGCGTTTTTAATCTTTTTAATAAATAGAAATATTTTAAATGGATTCAGCACCATGTAGTTTCCTCTTTTCCATACATATTACCTCGATTTATATGTGGAGTCTGACAAAGCGTATGCCCGAGGAGGATTTAACTCCATAGGGGAAATTGCGACTTGGCCCATCAGCGGTCGCACCTGAAGATGAGCGCATAGTGTAACCTGTGGTGGCGTGTGATCCCACTGTGAAGCACGTTAAACTTGGAATCCATCTGTCTTAGATGTTGACAGCTCACACTAAACACTTTTAGCACTATTTGCACGAAGAATTAATTCAACTTATTGCAACGCATGAACTGTTTAAAAGGACTTGTTACAACAGCGATTTTTCATTTTTCACTTATCAAAATTTTAAGATTGTCACATTCGTTTTATATTACTGCACTGCATTTTATGCACTTTAGCCACTGGGTGGCAATATTTGATGTAATTTTTTTATTTTTTTTATTATTATTTATTGCACCGCACCAACTTATGATTTATTATGACCTGTGGTCTGATGAGACCAAGATAAACTTATTTGGTTCAGATGTCGTCAAGCGTGTGTGGTGGCAACCAGGTGAGGAGTACAGAGACAAATGTGTCTTGCCTACAGTCAAGCATGGTGGTGGGAGTGTCATGGTCTGGGGCTGCATGAGTGCTGCCGGCACTGGAGAGCTACAGCTCATTGAGGGAACCATGAATGCCAAAATGTACTGTGACATACTGAAGCAGATCATGATCCCCTCCCTTTGGAGACTTGACCGCAGGGCAGTATTCCAACATAACAACCCCAAACACACCTCCAAGACGACCACTGCCTTGGTAAAGAAGCTGAGGGTAAAGGTGATGGACTGGCCAATCATGTCTCCAGATCTAAACCCTATTGAACATTTGTGGGGCATCCTCAAACGGAAGGTGGAAGAGCATAAGGTCTCTAACATCCACCAGCTTCATGACGTCATCATGCAGGAGTGGAAGAGGACTCCAGTGGCAACCTGCGAAGCTCTGGTGAACGCCATGCCCAAGGGGGTTAAGGCAGTGCTGGAAAATAATGGTGGCCACACAAAATATCGACACTTTGGGCCCAATTTGGACATTTTCACTTAGGAGTGTATTCACTTTTGTTGACAGCGGCTTAGACATTAATGGCTGCGTGTTGAGTTATTTTGAGGGGACAGCAAATTTACACTGTTGTACAAGTTGTACGGTCACTACTTTACATTGTAGTAAAGTGTTGGGGCGGCAGAGTGGTGTAGGGGTTAGTATTTTTGCCTAGCAGCAAAAGGGTCGCTGGTTCGAATCCCAACCATGATACTACCTGCCTGGAGTTTGCATGTTCTCCCTGTACCTGCGTGGGTTTCCTCCGGGCACTCCAAAGACATGCTGGTAGGTTAATTGGATCCTGTCTAAATTGGCCCTAGTATGTGTATATATGAATGTGAGTTAGGGGCCTTAGATTGTAAGCTCCTTGAGGGTAGGGACTGATGTGAATGTACAATGTATATGTAAAGCGCTGCGTAAATTGATGGCGCTATAGAAGTACCTGAAATAAATAAATGTAATTTCTTCAGTGTTGTCAAAAGATATACAGTGGAACCTCGGATTGTGAGTAACGTGGCTAACGAGCGTTTTGCAATAAGAGCAGGTTTGTTTTTGTTTTTTTAATTCTGACTCGGTTTGCGAGTGGTGTCTCGCATAACGAGTACAAATTTGCCTTGTTGCATGCAATAACGCATGTGGCCAGGTTTTCAGAGGCGTTGGTGAGCCTCAGAGGCGGGTGGTAATTATTAAAAGTCTCAGCATTCCTTGGAAATACCGAAAGTGTAAACACTTTCCAAGCAATGCCGAGTGATCCCGATGTTTTAGAGGCTCACCAGCCCCCTTCTTAAATCTGGCCACATGCGATATTGCATACACTAGGCTCCCCTGGAACTGTGGCCATATACAGTACTGCATACGCATGCAGTGACTGTGGAACGAATTAAACAGAGTTTCCACTGTTTCCTATGGGGAAACATGCTTTGATATATGAGTGCTTTGGATTACAAGCAGTCTCCTGGAACGGATTATGCTCATAATTCAAGGTTCGACTGTAATAAAAGATTTACAAAAATGTGAGGGGTGCACACTTTTGTGAGATACTGTATTGTATTTTAAACTTGGGTTTCTTTTTCCTTTTGTTTTTTTGTGTGTGGTTTATCAAGATAAAAAATATGATTTTTTGACTTACCGTAAAATCCTTTTCTCTGAGTTCATTGACGGACGCAGCCTCTTATTCATGACATGTGGGGTTATCCACCTTTCACTAGGAGTGGACTAGGCAGAATGTAGTTCAGCTAAAAAGGAGACACAGCCCTTTCCAGGGGGCAGTCCTCACTTGGTATAACCCCTCCGCCCTGCTAAGCGACTCAGTTTGTAACAAGCAGTACAAACTTAAGCAAAGAGGGGTGGGTGGTGCATCCGTCAAACTCAGAGAAAAGGATTTTACGGTAAGTCAAAAAATCCTATTTTCTCTTTCGTTTATTGACGGACGCAGCCTCTTATTCATGACATGTGGGGACGTCCCAAAGCAGTGTCAAAACGAGGGGTGGGCAACGCAACAACTGTACCCAACAAAAGAGTTCTCTGGGAGGTGCCAGACACGCCTCACACCACCGCCTGCAAAACCTTGCAGCCAAAAGCAGCATCCGAGAACGCTGAAACATCAACTGTGTAAAATGTAGAAAAAAAGTGTGCACCGAGGTCCAAGTAGCTGCCTAGCACACCTGAGAAAGACGCCAGATGTCGGAAGGCCCAGGAAGTACTAATCGCCCTGGTAGAGTGAGCCATGACCGGAAAGGGGGGCTCCTGGCCCCGAACAGCATACGCTGTCGTATCCAACGAGAAATAGTGGCCGACGAGGCCACCAACCCCTTGCGGACCCATCCACCACGACAAAAAGCGCGTCCGACCTCTGAAAGGGGGCCGTGGCCGTCTAATACACCCGCAGAGCCCTAACCACTTCCAGAGAGAGCAAAGCAACCTCCTTAGGATGAGACGGGCGCGGGCACAGTGAAGGGAGGACAATGTCCTCATTGATGTGAGACGTAGAGACCACCTTCGGTAAGAAAGAAGGAGATGGGCGCAAAACTGCCTATGTAGGATCAAGTACGGAGACCTGCAGGACAGAGCCGCAAGCTCAGACACCCGCCTGGCAGATGTAATAGCCACCAGGAAGGCCACCGTCTGCGAAAGCAGCTGCAAGGGAATTTCCCTGATATTTTCGAAAGGCGGCTTCTGAAGCACTGAGCGGACCAAATTAAGGTCCCATGGCGCCAAAGGCGACCGAACCTGGGGGCTACATGACGAACCCCCTGAACAAAAAGGTACGAATCAAGGAATGCGCCAAAGGACGCTGAAAAAGAATCGCCAGGGCAGAAACCAGTCCCTTGAGCGTGCTCAATGCCAGCTTGTGATCCAGGCATTGCTGAAGGAAGGCCAGCACCCGAGCCACTGAAAAAGAAAATGGGTTCCACCCCCCTTCTCGCACCAGGCAATGTAAGCCTTCCAGGTGCGGTGATAGATCTTGCGTGAAGTGGACTTGCGCGCTCTGAGCATAGTGGGGATCAATAAATCAGAGATACCCCTATCCCTTAACACCTGGGATTCAATAGCCAGGCCGTTAAAGCCAGCGATGGTAAAGCAGGGTACAAGATGGGGCCCTGGGACAGCATATCTTCGCGAAGCGGGAGCCGCCAGGGAACATCCACCACCATCCGCACCACACCGGCGTACCAGGGACGCAGAGGCCAATCCGGCGCTACCAGAATGGTTGGGATCCCCTCCACAATAGGCGTGGAAGCAGCTTGAGTGGGGGGGGGGGAAGGCATAGAGGAGCAGGTACCAGAACCACAGAGCCACGAGGGTGTCTGCAGAGTCTGCCAACGGTTCCCTTGTCCTGCTCACGAATGTCTGCACCTGAGCCGGGACGCCAACAGGTCCACGTCTGGCGTGCCCCACCTTTGACAGATCTGGCAAAATACCTCCGGGTGCAGAGGCCACTCTCCCTGATCCAGCCTCTTTCAACTGAGGTAGTCCGCTTGCCAATTTTGACGCCCGGAATGTAAACGGCGGACATTGCCGGCACGTGGAGCTCTGCCCACCTCAGAATGTGGGCCACCTCCGATGCCACTGCCGAGATTCTCGTTCCGCCCTGATGATTCACATAAGCCACTGCCGTGGCGTTGTCTGACTGAACTCGGACAAGTCGACCGCGCAACCTCCCCGAACAGTGGTAGAGGCAAAGCCTGATTGCCCGAAGTTCCAGCACATTGATCGGGAGACGGGACTCCTCCGGGGACCAGCGACCCTGGGTCGACAACAGCCCCAGGAGCCCTCCCCAGCCGCATAGGCTGCCGTCCGTCGTAACCACTGTCCATTCCAAAGGGAGGAACAACTTCCCCAGCCCCAAGGTCGGGGCCCACAGCCACCAGGCGAGGGAAAAACCGGGTCTGGTGACCCAACCGGATCCAGGGATAATGGGGACTTGTCCCACCGCAGCAAAATTGCCCGCTGTAGGGACCGGGTGTGACTCTGGGCATACGGCACCGCCTCGAAGGTGGACACCATCAACCCCAACACCCTCATGCAAAACCTTAGGGAGGACCACCGCTGTGACAGCAGGGCCTGCACCGCTACTTGGAGCGTCAGCAACTTGGCTGAGGGAAGCAACACATTCGCCTGCTCCGTGTCCAGAATCAAGCCCAGATATTCCAACCGGCACAACGGAGTCAGTGCTGACTTCGGGAGGTTGTTCACCCAGCTGAAGTCCCACAGGGAACGGAGGGTGATGGCCATATTGTCCCTCAAAGCTGAGTCCGACTCGGCCCACAGGAGAAGGTCATCGAGATATGCCACCACCGCTATGCCCCTCTGCCACAACACAGCCAGCACTGGAGCCAAGAGCTTGGTGAAGACCAGCGGAGCGGAACCCAGACCAAATGGAAGGGCCACAAACTGGTAGTGGAGATCCCACACCGCAAAGCGCAGGAATCGCTGGTGACGCGCACATATGGGCACGTGCAGATATGCGTCCTTGATGTCCAAGGAGGCCAGGAAGTGTCCCTGACGAAGCGCCACCACAGAACGGACAGACTCCATTCTGAACTTCCGCGCCCTCACAAAGAGGTTGAGCGCCTTCAGGTCCAAGACAAGCCTGACCCCATCCTTTTTCAGAACCACAAAAAGGTTTGAGTAAAAACGGCGGAAACGTTCCGCAGAGGGAACCGGAACAATCACCTCCTGACGGAGCAGGACTTGCACAGCCCCCAACAGGGCCCGTCGCCCCGGGGGAAGCCTCAGATTGGAGGTGAAGACCCTGTCCGAGGGCTGGGTAAAGAACTTTATTTTGCACCAGGACGAAACCACCTCGCGCACCCAGGATCGAGGTCTGAGATGCGAGAGGTTCACCGGTCCGAGAACCACAAGAGCCTTCCCCCCCGCCCGTTGCTCGGAGGACTTCTCCTCTGACTTCTCAGACTTACGCTGCCAGGGATGCTTCTGGCCCCCCCATGGCGGCCTGAGAGACCTTGGTCGCTGCACGGGGCGCACGAAAAACCTCTTCTGAGTAGGGAAAGAGGGGCCCGGCCTACGCCGGGGCTCCTTAGCCCTCCTGAGTTCCGGGAGGAACGTGCTCTTCCCCCCCTGTGTAACCCTTAATGATCTCATCCAGGGGAGCCCCAAAAAGCAGACCGCCCTGGAAGGGCAGGTCCGTCAGGCCCTTCTTTGATGCCTGGTCCCCCAGCTATCTGCCAAAGCAGACATCTAATGACTGCGAACATGGACAGCTTCAACAGCATGGGAGCCATGTCGAGGGCCGCATCACAGAGGTACCCAAGGCCCTGGATTAGCTGGTCTGCCATCTGCACAGGTTCCGGAGGGGCCTGGAGGTCTTCTAAGGCCCAGTGCATGATGGCCGCCCATTCCGTAAGCGCCTGGGTCACCAGCGCCGAAGCCAGCGCCAGCCGCATGGCCGACCCCGCAACCAGGAACATCGCCTTGGACACCGCCTCAGTCCTCCTATCGGTCGGGTCCTTAAAGGACGGAGAGCCCTCCATCGGAATGGTGGTCGCCTTGTTCAGGCGTGCCACCGGTGGGTCCACTGTAGGAGACGCCCACTTCTGTAACAGGGTATCCTCCAAAGGATAGTGTACAGCAAAACGCTTGGGCATGGCGAAGGAACCCTGAGGTCGTTGCCATTCCTTGCAAACAAACTGATCAAAATACGGCAAATAAGGGAACGCCTTAGGAGCCCGGGCCGGCCTATGCGACCCAAAAGCGCATGCCGCCTCCTGTGCTGCCCCAGCCGGGCCCAGTTTCAGCGTCTCACGGACCGATGAGACCAAAGAGCCCACCAGAGCCCGTTCACGAGCCGCAGTGGCCCCCCTGAGGGCTTATCCTCTTCATGGGGGGGGGGGGTCCCTGAGCTCACCTTCCGACAGCTCCAGGGGGGTCCCGGTCACAGCGGAGCCCCCTTCCGGTTCTGAGTCCCCCCCCAGAGGACGGGGGAGGGGGTGGCCGTTTCCTCGCCACCCCACGGTCAGGGATCGGCTCCACTCGGGAGAGAAATTTCTCCAGGATTGCCATTAACCTATCAAGCGGAACCACAGGTCCCAGCGCTCCCTGAGCCCCCCCCCCCCCCGGAGACCTCTGACGGGGAAGCACCCGCTTCAGCCGCCATTGCACTGCACCCCGGAACACCCGCAAGTCCTACAGACCGGGCACCCCCCACCACTGCACAAGTTGCCACACCGGGGTCCCAGAGGCACCCAGGAGGACTCACCACCGCGCCCACACCGACCCGGGGAGGTGCTGCTGCCGATTGCTGCCCGTGTGTCACCCTGCTGCTGCTCCGTGTCCCACATGTGTAGGAAGGGCTCCGGACGGCAATGGCGCCAAAACACCCAGCACCGCCCACCTAGCCAGCAAACCAGAGGCCAGCACATGGCAGACTGCGAACATGGCCGCCATGTGCACTAGAGGCCATAGCATGCGGCCGGCTACCGCAAAATGGCGGCCGCGGCTACAGCACGCGGCCGGCCACAGGAAAATGGCGGCCAGACCACAGAAAAATGTTACCGACCGCCGCACCGTCAGCACACCCAGGGGAAAGCACAGCCAGCCAGCAGGGGAGGGCTACAGCCCCGGAGGTACCGATGGGGGGCGGGGGAGTAAAACCAAGCAAGAAGGGGTAGGAGAAGATCAAGGACCACCTACTCCCCAGGAGGGGGGGCACCACCAGCGTGGCCCCCCCACAACGGGCGTACTCACCACTCTGAACAGGCATAACTACCCGAGACAGACCTGCCACCCCGCCGATTCGGGGGGGAGCTTCCGGCCACGCAACACCCGTGACACGAGCCCGGGGACCTGATCCCAAGTGTGCTGGCGGGACGTTTAACCCGCCGGCCGCCCCGCACGGAACGAGGCCCGACGCGGCCGATCCCACGTGCAGCTAAAGGTCGGCTCCCATCCGTTGGCCGCGCTGAGGAGACTACCTGGATCTAGGATATCCAGCCTGTCACCCAGCCGGCTACATGATTGCATTCTTCATCAGAAATCTTGAGAACAAAAAAAAAGAAAAAAAAAACAACGGGGAACCGCAGATCCCAGCAGGGAGCCAGGTCCTACTCCTTGCACTAGGCAGAAAAAACTGAGTTGCTTAGCAGGGCGGAGGGGTTATACCAAGTGAGGACAGCCTCCTGGGAGGGGCTGTGTCTGCTTTTAGATGAACTACGTTCTGCCTAGTCCACTCCTAGTGAAAGGTGGATAACCCCACATGTCATGAATAAGAGGCTGTGTCCGTCAATGAACGAAAGAAATTTAACTTTTTACACTCTGGCTTTTAATAGCATATCATATATTCATATACTGTACACTAATACACTGTATTTAGTTTTAGTAAATCAACCCCACAGTGCCTAGCTTGGGAGCTTGCCCACACAAATGCTCCCATAGCACACGGTTTGCTATGAGGGTACTAAAAGAAGTGGAGCAGACATCAGCTGTAGGGGACCCCAGAAGAGGACGTAAGGGGACACTGCAATACCACTGAACGCAACAGGCAAATATAACACAGATTTTAAGAAAAAAAAAAAAAAGTGCTGATTCACACTGATGCGGTGCTGGAAACTGAATGTACAGTGGGTACGGAAAGTATTCAGACCCCCTTAAATTTTTCACTCTGTTATATTGCAGCCATTTGCTAAAAGCACCAAAAAGTTCATTTTTTTCCCCCTCATTAATGTACACACAGCACCCCATATTGACAGAAAAACACAGAATTGTTGACATTTTTGCAGATTTATTAAAAAAGAAA
Organism: Glandirana rugosa; assembly: GCA_018402905.1. Classification (NCBI taxonomy): domain Eukaryota; kingdom Metazoa; phylum Chordata; class Amphibia; order Anura; family Ranidae; genus Glandirana; species Glandirana rugosa. The sequence goes on from BLSH010095757.1 coordinate 192,100, forward strand.
AACTGAAATATCACATGGTCCTAAGTATTCAGACCCTTTGCTCAGTATTTAGTAGAAGCACCCTTTTGATCTAATACAGCCATGAGTCTTTTTGGGAAAGATGCAACAAGTTTTTCACACCTGGATTTGGGGATCATCTGCCATTCCTCCTTGCAGATCCTCTCCAGTCCTGTCAGGTTCGATGGTAAACGTTGGTGGGACAGACATTTTTAGGTCTCTCCAGAGATGCTCAATTGGGTTTAAGTTAGGGCTCTGGCAGGGCCATTCAAGAACAGTCACGGAGTTGTTGTGAAGCCACTCCTTCGTTATTTTAGCTGTGTGCTTAGGGTCATTGTCTTGTTGGAAGGTAAACCTTCGGCCCAGTCTGAGGTCCTGAGCACTCTGGAGGTGGTTTTTGTCCAGGATATCCCTGTACTTGGCCGCATTCATCTTTCCCTCGATTGCAACCAGTCGTCCTGTCCCTGCAGCTGAAAAACACCCCCACAGCATGATGCTGCCACCACCATGCTTCACTGTTGGGACTGTATTGGACAGGTGATGAGCAGTGCCTGGTTTTCTCCACACACACACTGCTTAGAATTAAGGCCAAAAAGGTCTATCTTTGTCTCATCAGACCAGAGAATCTTATTTCTCACCATCTTGAGTCCTTCAGGTGTTTTTTTTTTTTTTTTTTAGCAAACTCCATGTGGGCTTTCATGTGTCTTGCACTGAGGAGAGGCTTCCATCAAGCCACTCTGCCATAAAGCCCTGACTGGTGGAGGGCTGCAGTGATGGTTGACTTTCTACAACTTTCTCCCATCTCCCGACTGCATCTCTGGAGCTCAGCCACGGTGATCTTTGGGTTCTTCTTTACCTCTCTCACCAAGGCTCTTCTCCCCCGATAGCTCAGTTTGGCCTGATGGCCAGCTCTAGGAAGGGTTCTGGTCGTCCCAAACGTCTTCCATTTAAGGATTATGGAGGCCCTGTGCTCTTAGGAACCTTAAGTGCAGCAGAAATTTTTGTAACCTTGGCCAGATTTGTGTCTTGCCACAATTCTGTCTCTGAGCTCTTCAGGCAGTTCCTTTGACCTCATGATTCTCATTTGCTCTGACATGTACTGTGAGCTGTAAGGTCTTATATAGACAGAAGAAATGGACAGCACCTGAGTTAAATATATGAGTGTCACAGCAAAGGGTCTGAATACTTAGGACCATGTGATATTTCAGTTTTTCTTTTTTAACAAATCTGTGTTTTTCTGTCAATATGGGCTGCTGTGTGTACATTAATGAGGAAAATAAATGAACTTAAATGATTTTAGCAAGCGCCTGCAATATAACAGTAATAGTAACAATAATAAAGAGTGAAAAATTTAAGGGGGTCTGAATACTTTCCGTACCCACTGTAATTCGGACAGGAATCGCACCACATTCCTGTTCAAATCACATGCGATTCTTTGGAGTACAATTTGAGCCCATTCATTTTGTATGGCTCAAATCGCACCACACCCACACAGAAAAGGTGCATGCACTTTTTTTTGCCACACTGGAATCAGACCTCATGGGTGTTCACACCCATGTGATCTGATTCAGCCAATTGCACTGTATTAAGCGACCAGATTTTGGGGTGTCGTTAACATTGACACCCACAGTGGTTCGCATGAACGGAGATTGTGATGTGGTGCAGGAAACGCACAGAAATCGCTGCGTATCCCACACCGCATCAGTGTGAACCAGGACTTAGAACTGCTTGAAAGCAGACCTTGCCGCAAAATGCAAGGTCCTTTGAACACATCAGGTCCAATCCCCTGTCCAATTGTGGCTTACAGTTTACTGGAAAAGCCTATAAGAAAAAAAAAAGTTAGTACATATACTTTACCTCCATGTTTCCTGATTAGAGGTTAATGACACGCTGCTTCCAGTGAGATCCCAGAGAACGCAGAGTAACAAAATTTCACAAGGAGACACTCCAGCTCAGTGAAGTACTAGGCGTACGCTACTTTTGGCAAACATAACTGAGAATTCATGACAGAAAAGTTGATATATTGAGGATAGTAAACTACACGCACCCTCTCAACGCAACAAAAAGCAATAATTATTTGAAAGGGTAAAATAAATACGCTAATTACCTTCTGTAAGTTCCACTAAATCCTTTTCCTCTTGGTGAATGAATAAATCTGCAAGTATTACCATAAGCACAGTTTCCAGTTTTCATCCAGTTACGACACTGCGTCTGTAAATATGGGAAGTATGGAATCAGATCACGTTTAGCTGAAATAAAAATAAAATGCTTTCGTTTAGAGAGGATTTCTGCTCTTACCTCTGCACTGCTACCAGTACTAGGCCCAAGCCTCTCAAAAACACTTGGTCTACGTGATGTGCTATCCGATATGGTCTTGGTATTTTCTACTGTGACCTTCCGTCGAATTTTTGACATCTTGTTCTTTTTCTTAACTAGAAACATATCAAAAATGATTTTTGTAAATTCAGGACCAAAAACATTAAAACTTACAATGTGAAAGAAAAAAAAAAAATAGACAGCTCACTATGAACCTGTTAGATCCCTTGTAGACCAGGCGGACTTGGTCAAGCAGATCTGCCTGCTCAGCAAGGGACCTGTCCGCTGATCCCCACTGGGCAGGCAGATGACAGATCCAAGTCTGCTCTACTATGCAGAGCAGACTCAGACACAGTCCGGTCTTTTCTATGGGGCGGTCGCATGATAACAGATTGCCTGTCCGTTTCCATCAGACCTTTATCTGATCCGCCAGATGGGAAACAGATCCCCATCTTTCCATTTTTAGCAGACCGGATTGGACACCGGTGGTTGTCAGCAGACACAGAACTATGGCTGGTCCAATCAGGTCCGCCTGAAAAACGAACAGGCAGACCCGATTGGTCCATCAGTGTGAAAGGGGTCTTATAAGGGTTATGCACTCATTTTGTAACTAAATCAATACAATCATTCTTCAATCAGGTTTTTGCAAATGTGCTCCAGCCACAGATGTCCGAATGACTGGTCTGTTACACTAAAGATGGCCATATAAATCTGTTTTGGACCGAGTGCATGTTTATCTCACATCTACTAAGGCCTGGTTCACACCTATGCATTTTTTTTGGCGCTCTTTGCAGAACCACACTATAGTCCATTTAACATGGTTTCCTGTGGGACACATTCACGTCTGCTTTTTTTTCAGCCGCAGCGTTTTTGGAAAGGGTCAGGGACTTTAAAACGCAAAACGATGTGTTTTGGGTGCAATAGAATTCAATGGAAGATCTGCAGAAAAGCATGCAGTGTGTTTGTTGCGTTTTGCGTTTTTTATTCTGCCCAAATTAGCCAAAACCAAAGCAAAAAATGCATAAAAAAAAAAAACACACTTGTGAAAACATGGTCACATCAAGTTTGTATGTGCAACGACACTTCGGCTTTGAATTTGGTCAGCTTTAGAACTAGGTGGGTGTCAGAAAAACTATGTATACTGAAAGTTCCTAAGGCCTGGCTCACACCTATGCAGTTTGCTTTTGATCCATTTCTGCAGTGCGTTTTGCACACGCGTTATTTGATGAGCTTTTTTATTTCTTTATACTTTTTTGGCCAATTTGTTAGGCAGATTAAAAACCGCAAAATGCACTATATGCTTTTCTGCAGCGTCTCCGTTGAAGCCTATTGAACCAAAAATGCACCATTTTGCTTTTAAAAAAAGCTTCTGACCTTTTCAAAAATGCAGCAGCTGAAAACAGATGTGAAAGTGTCCCATAGGAAAATATGTTAAATGGACTGTATTGCATTTCTGCAAAAAGCATCAAAAAACATGTACGGTAGGTGTGAACCAGGCCTAAGTGTCCCATTGCTCTTTATTCACCTGGTGACCAAAAGGAGAGCTGTTCTTCTAATGCATTTTTACTATCTCCTCATTGCTATTCTGCATCCAATAACATGCGACTGAAGCCTCACACAGGACTTTTTACTTTAACCGCTTGCCGACCACCCGCCAGTTCTACTGTGTCAAAGTGGCTTGGCCACGCGAATTGCCATACCAGTACGCCGATTAGTACACTAGCTTCTGTGGGTGCGCATGCCGATTGACCAGCGGCGGGGCCAATCAGTGGGTCCAGCAGACTATGTCCGCCGGCTGCCCGCGATCATTCCCCTGCATAGACAGAACGGGGATCTGCCAAAGGCAGATCTTCAATCTGACAGGGAGTGACACATGACATGCAAAATACGTAGCAGAATACATATAGGCCTAAATTGATGAAGAAATTCAATTTTCTAAATTTTTTTATTGGGTGTGTTTTGTAGCAGAAAATAAAATATATTGGTTTTAAAAATGGTCTTTCTTTATAGCGCAAAAAATAAAAACCGCAGGAGGTGATCAAGTATCACCAAAAGAAAGCTTGTGGGAAAGAAAAGGACAAATTTTATTTGGGTACATCGTTGTACGACCACGCAATTGTCAGTTAAAGTAACGCAGTGCCTTATCGCAAAAAATTGTCTGGTCATTAAGAGGGTAAAACCTTCCGGGTGTGAAGTGGTTAAGGGAAAGCATCACAACCACAGCATGAGTACACCCCCTGTGCAGCGGGATAAATAAAAACACAGCACAACCATGTGTTTTAACCGCCCCCCAACATCTCTCATACACCTGCCTATGACGACTGCCATTTCTCACAAGATTTGAAGTGAGATTTGGTGATGACACTCCTGTATTTCGGAAATGATGGCTGGGCAGCAATGCTGTTCTGGAAAGAAGTCATGTGACATCCTCCCAGCATTGTGCCATGCTCCGGCAGCCAATGACAGATCACTGTACTGATCCGCTACCAGTAACATGTGATCATTGCGGTCAACAGAAGACCACATTACAGTTGTCTTCTTTTTTTATAAGCACACTGTCACCAGTCAATGTCCCTAATCACCGCCACACCAGCAGTATGACGATGCTGTATTGCACTGGTGACAGTAAGTGAAAAACATTTTTCTTAATTTCTTCATTTTCCAAAAAAAAAACCACATACTTCAAAAAACTTGCCATGCCTCTTACCAAATACCTTGGACTGCCTACTTTCCAAAAAAGGGTCATTTGGGGGGTATTTGTACTTTTCAGGTCTCAAGAAATGAGATCATCATCAGTACATCAGGATTGATTTTAAGATACACCATAGTTTGTGGACTGTATAAACTTTACTACAGACTAAAGAATATACATTGATTCGGGATATTTTCACCAAAGAAATGTAGAATACATTTTGGCTTAAATTTATGAAGATTTACAGGCAGTCCCCGGGTTACAAACAAGATAGGGACTGTAGGTTGTTCTTAAGTTGAATTTGTTTGTAAGTCAGAACAGATACATTTTTTAAGTGTAGCTTCAGCCAAAAAATATATTTTAAGCTTTTTGGATAGCATAGGGGAGGGTTAACACCCCTGTAATGTTTATTTTCTGTCTGTTTCTGTTCAGAAGATTTCACCTCACTTCCTGTCCCAATGATAATTGGATTTTGAACATTTTGGGTTGTTGTGGAAACAAGGATTGGTGATAAAGCTTCAGTGGAGACCCCTTTTTCCCCATAATCACTCTTACAGGAGTGAATTTCCCTTCCTAGGGGGAGATTTCCTCTCTCTTCCTGTTGTCTCTCTCCGTCTGTAAGTAGGAATCATTCGCAAGTCGGATGTTTGTAACTAGGGGACCGCCTGTAATAGGAATAAAAGCGATCCAATTTTTTTTTTTTAATGGACGGTGTAGAAAAAAAAAAAAATTTATAGCGCCCTGTCCCGCCGGGCTCACACGCAGAAGTGACCGCATACGCAAGTCACGCCCGCATACGAAAACCGTGTTGAAACCACATGTGAGGTATCGCCGATATCGTTAGAGCGAAAGAAATAATTCCAGCACTAGACCTCCTCGGTATCTCAAAACTGCTAACCTGTAGAAATTTTTAAACGTCACCGATGGAGATTTTTAAGGGCCAAAGTTTGTCGCTATTCCACGAGCGGGCACAATTTTGAAGCAGGACGTATTGGGTATTGATTTACATTATCTTTCACAATATAGAAAAAAAATGGGCTTACTTTACTGTTGTCTTATTTAATTCAAAACAGTTATTTTTTCCAAAAAAAAAAAAAAAAAAAAAAACCACACAAGACTGATGCGCAAATACAGAGTGACAAAGTATTGCAACGACTGCCATTTTATTCTCTAGGGCAGGGATATGCAATTAGCGGACCTCCAGCTGTTGCAGAACTACAAATCCCATGAGGCACTGTAAAACTGACATTCACAGACCTGACTAGGCATGATGGGAATTGTAGTTCCAGAACAACTGGAGGGCCATAGTTTGAAGACCCCTGCTCTAGGGTGTTTAAAAAATAGGTTTGTGGGTTCTAAGTAATTTTATAGCAAAAAAAAAAAAAAAACACTGATTTTAACTTGTAAACACCGAATCTCAAAAAGAGGCTCGGTCCTTAACCACTTGCCGACGGCTGATCTGCATTTGACGGCGACAGAGTGGCTCTGTAATGCGGATTGCCTTCATATGAAGGCAAGCTCACTGTGTTCGGGGCGGGCCAGGGAGCGGAGTCTATCTCCGCCGGCCACCCACGATGCCCCCCCGGAGTGAAAGAACGGATGTCTGTAAGTAAACACGGACCTCCGTTCTGTGAGAGGGGGAAGGGCTGTGATCACAGCTTTCCTCTACACGGAAGCCGTGATCGCTTCCCTTCCCCAGCTAGGGCAGCCCACACACAGTTAGAACACGCCCAGGGAACACTGTTAGCCCTTAGAGCGCCCCCTGCAGGTTAACCCCTTCACTGCCAATGGCATTTACACAGTAATCGGTGCATTTTTATAGCACTGATCGCTGTATAAATGCCAATGGTCCCAAAAAAGTGTCAAAATGTTCCGACATGTCCGCTGCAATATCGCAGTACCGCTAAAAATCGCAGATCGTCGCCATTACTAGTAAAAAATAAAAAAAAAATAACCCCAGAAATGAATTCTCATCATCCATAAACGCAACCACTTTTGCGCAAACCAATCAATAAACGCCGATTGCGATTTTTTTTTATCACAAATATGAGGAAGAATATAAATCGGCCAAAACGATGAAAAAAATGTTTTTTTGGGATTTGTATTTTAGCAAAAAGTAAGAAATTTGGGTTTTTTTGCAAAATTGTCGCTCTTCTTTTGTTTATAGCGGCGATCAGAAATGACGCAGCGGTGATCAAATACCACCAAAAGAAAGCTGTTTGTGGGGGGAAAAAAAGGACGCAAATTTCGTTTGGGTACAACGTCGCACGACCGCGCAATTTTCAGTTAAAGCGACGCAGCGCTGAATCGCAAAAAGTGCTCTGGTCCTAAAGGGGGAAATCCTTCCGGGGCTGAAGTGGTTAAATGGTTAAGGATGGATGGCAGAGAGAGGTGTGCACAGATGTGAATGCAGCCTAATGACTAGAGATGGATATATAGAGCCCTGGGTGAGAACACTGCCCGCCCTCCCTCCTGTGTACACAGAGCGCTCGGCTCTCCTCCTCACCCCGATAGCGGCGGCCTCCGCCGCCTGCAGCAGATTCCCGGGCCGTGACCGCTGTGTGTCTGGCGGCCGCAACTGGGAGATCAGCGCCGTCTCCCAGTGCCGCGGACCGTCCGACCGCCCGAGCACGGCGACCACCTGCGCCTCCAGCCGCCCTCCCCGACAGCGGCTCCGCCTTCCCCCTCCTCTTCTTCTTCTTTTTCGTCTTCCACTGCGGCCACCACGTCTGCTGCCGCCGCCGGTCCCGGCCTCCGGGAGCGATCGTGACGCAGCACCGGATACAAACTAGGAAGCAAGGAAGACCACACACAGGCCAAGCGTTTCCACCGCTAAGCCTGCTGGGAAACAGCGATACCTCACAGGAAGCGGAACGGGGATAGGATGTAGCCTCAGTCCGAGCGCTGCGCATGCGCCGCCCCCGCAAAGGGTCATGGGACAGAAAAGGAACCCGACTAGGAGAGCGCTGTATAGATGAGACTTGTGGGGTGTTTTCTGCATTACCACCTACACCCGGCCACCATTGCAATACCAGAGGTTTTCTAAATGCAACACAGCAAGTTAGGAAATGGGGGCTATTAGTTAACCACTTCACCCGTGGAAGGATTTACCCCCTTCCTGACCAGGCCATTTTTTGCAATTCGGCACTGCGTCGATTTAACTGACAATTGCACGGTCATGCGACGTTGTACCCAAACACAATTGATGTCCTCTTTTTCCCACAAATAGAGCTTTCTTTTGGGGGTATTTGATCACCTCAGCGGTTTTTATTTTTTGTGCTATAAAAAAAAAAGTGACAATTTTGAAAAAAAAACAATATTTTTTTACTTTCTGCTATAAAACACATCCAATAAAAAATGGGGGAAAAAAATATCAAATTTCTTCATCAATTTAGGCCAATATACAGTCTACATATTTTTGGTAAAAATTGCAATAAGCGTATAGTGATTGGTTTGCGCAAAAGTTATTACATCTACAAAGTAGGGGATAGATTAATGGACTTTTTATTTTGTTTATTGTTTTTACTAGTAATGGCGGCGATCAGCGACTTTTAGTGAGACTGTGACATTGGGGTGGACAAATCTGACGCTAAGTGACACCTTTGGGGAACAGTGACATGAATACTGTGATCAGTGCTAAAAAAATGCACTGTCACTGTATAAATGACACTGGCAGGGAAGGGGTTATCAGGGCGATCAAAGGGTTATCTGTGTTCCCTGGGTGTGCTTTCTTACTGCGTGGGGGATGGTCTGACTCAAGGAAGAGAGACATCTGCATTCCTGATTAGCAGGAATCACAGATCTCTCTCTCCTTCACTAACAGAACAACAGTCTGCCTTGTTCACATCGCCATTCTGTTTCTCCAGTGAACGGTCGCAGGTCGCCAGTGGCCATAACGGCCACCGAACCCGATGATTGGCTTTCACTGTGTCCAATCACAGTGGGAGTACGGCTTTAGCGGGGTGTGCATGTGCCCCAGAACCAATGGAAGAAATCACGTACAGGTACGTGATTTGTGCACTAAAGGGCCACCCTGCTGCAGTATATGTACATGGGGCAGTCCTTAAGCAGTTAAAGAGGTAGTAAACTTTCCCCTATTCTTTGTATCTATAGGTATGCCTATAATTAGGGATGGGCCCGATGTTCAAGTCAAACGTAAGTTCGACTCGAATGTCGGGCGTTCGCCAAAATCCGAACATTATAGAGCATTCGCGGCAAATTCGTGTGCCACTGAACGTCCCATAATGCACTGCGAGATCGCAGTGCATTGACAGCCACTGATTGGCCAAAGCATGCACATGACCTGCATGTTTTGGCCAATCACAGCGCGCTCTGTTCCAAAGTTAGGATGCCTTTGGCCAATCATGGCTCACGGGGCTAAGTCCACGCCCCAAACGCACCTCCAAGAAGACCAATGCCTTTATAAAGGAGCTGAGGGTAAAGGTGATGGACTGACCAAGCATGTCTCCAGATCTAAACCCTATTGAGCATCTGTGGGGAATCCTGAAACGGAAGGCGGAGGAGCGCAAGGTCTCTAACATTCACCAGCTACGTGATGTCGTCATGGAGGAGTGGAAGAGGACTTCAGTGGCAACCTGTGAAGCTATGGTGAACTCCATGCCCAAGAGGGTTAAGGCAGTGCTGGAAAATAATGGTGGCCACACAAAATATTGACACTTTGGGCCCAATTTGGATATTTTCACTTAGGGGTGTACTCGCTTTTGTTGTCAGCGGTTTCGACATTAATGGCTGTGTGTTGAGTTATTTTGAGGGGACAGCAAATTTACAGTTATACAAGCTGTACACTCACCACTTTACATTGCAGCAAAGTGTCATTTCTTCAGTGTTGTCACATGAAAAGATAGAATAAAATATTTACAAAAATGTGAGGGGTGTACTCACTTTTGTGAGCTACTGTGTGTGTGTGTATGTATGTGTATATATATATATATATATATAGCTCCACTGGGGAGCTACAGTTCATTGAGGGAACCATGAATGCCAACATGTACTGTGACATACTGAAGCAGAGCATGATCCCCTCCCTTTGGGGACTGGACCGCAGGGCAGTATTTCAACATGTTAACGACTCCAAACAAACCTTCAAGACATTTGCCTTTCTAACTGGGAACTGCTCTCAGCCAATCAGGAAGCCCTGGTATGTTACCGGTTTCCTGATTGGCGGGGAAGACAATCAATCCTATTGGACTCCTATCTCGGAGGAGAAGGAGGAAGTCGCCGGAGCACGGAGAGCACGCTCTCCGCTCTGTATACACCTATCTGGGGCTCTGTATACTGCTATTTGGGGCTCTGTATACCCCTATCTGGGGCTCTATATACTGCTATCTGGGGCTCTTTATACGCCTATCCGGGGCTCTGTATACTCCTATCTGAGGCCCTGTATACTCCTATCTGGTGGCTCTGTATACCCCTATCTGGTGGCTCTGTATACCCCTATCTGGTGGCTCTGTATACCCCTATCTGGTGACTGTATACCCTATCTGGTGACTCTGTATACCCCTATCCGGTGATGTGTATACCCTATCTGTGATGCTGTATACCCTATCAGGTTATGTTGGGCTGTATACTTCTGACACAATGGGTGGAAACTATAATGGGTAGGGCTTATGGGAAGTGGGAGGGGTCTTAAAGGAAGGACTGGGTCTTATGGGAAGTGGGAGGAGTCAAAAAGGATGGACAGGGTCTGCCCCCCCATCCTAAAATTTCACCAGCCGCCACTGCTCCATGCCCAAGAGAGTTAAGGCAGTGCTGGAAACTAATGGTGGCCGTACAAAATATTGACACTTTGGGCCCAATTTGGACAACTTCACTTAGGGGTGTACTCACTTTTGTTGCCAGCGGCTTAGACATTAATGGCTGTGTGTTGAGTTATTTTGAGGGGACAGCAAATTTACACTGTTATACAAGCTGTATACTCACTACTTTACATTGTAGCAAAGTGTCATTTCTGAAACATATAATAAAATATTTACAAAAAAGTGAGGGGTGTACTCACTTTTGTGAGATACTGTATAATACAGTGGAGAATATATAGTACAGTCAGTGTAGTATATATAACACAGTCTATTGAAATGGTTAAGGGGAACCCTGCGCCAATATTTTTCAAAAAAATGTGGGTCCCCCCCAAAATCCATATCAGGCCCTTCAGGTCTGGTATGGATTTTAAGGGGAAGCTTGCACCAAAATTTTAACAAAATGGTGTGGGGGTCCCCCCAAAATCCATACCAGACCCTTACCCGAGCATGCAACCTGGTAGGTCAGGATCGGGGGGGACGAACGAGCACCCCCCCTCCTGAACCATACCAGACCACACGCCCTCAACATGGGGAGGGTGCTTTGGGGTTTCAAACTTGCACTGTTTAGGAGATATTTACTCTATACTGTGCCAATTATGTAATCGGTGTATGCACTCTGAAGGAGCGGCCACCTGTGCCGTTTCTTCAGAGCTGTGTGCCATGACCGGCGGCTCCCGCGTGCAAGCACAGGAGTGACATCACGCAGCTTCATCCAGTCACCGAGCCGGAGACCGCAGACTCGGAAGGAAGACGGTCGAAGATGAATGCGGCCTCCAGCGGGGACTTCGTTTGCAGGTAAGTGTCACATAATGTCTTTTCTTTGCAGGTAAGAAAAAGAAGAAAATAAAAAAACTGAGTTTACTTCCTCTTCAAAGCGGAGTTGCAGCGTTTCTTTTTCTTTTTAAAAAAAAAAAAACATCCCCTGTTGTTTCCACCTAATCCCATATTTAAAATGGGACTAGTAGTGAATGTAGGTTTTGTAAATGCTCTTTTTTTTTAAAAAAAACGTATTTTGCGATCCCCATGGAGCGTGCTCCTAACTTCAGTGTAGGCATCTGAAGGCCACTAGTATCTTCTTCCGGGATACAGCACTGCTGGCTATCTTGTGTGTGCGCATATCATACAAGGCGCAGCAATGCTACAAGCGGCGGATGCCCATTGGCTTTTGGGATTGACAACACTCATTTCCCAGGAGCCAATGGGCAGGCGGGGTACTGTGGAAGCGGAGGATTAAACCTAAAAAAAAGGTATTTGTACTGCAGGGGGAAAAAAAGAAGTCAAGTAGATTATAGCAAGTGGTCACGAACGTGGGGGGGGGGGGGCCTCAAGGTTTTTCACCTTAATGCATTCTATGCATTAAAATGTAAAACCTTCTGCGATGCAGCTGCTCCCCAGAGCCCCCCTTTTTCTTGCCTTTTCTTTAGTTCCAGCGACCAGCCCAGCTACTCCAGGCGCTGTCTCGGGTCCCCACTGGATAGATTGATAGCAGCAGGAACCATTGACTCCTGCTGCTGTCAATCAAATCCAGTGACACGGGAGCTGGGGGCGGGGCCAAGTTCTGCAGTCTGTGTCAATGGACGCAGCAGCAGGACTCAGGAGCGCACCTGCACAGGTGCCCCCGATGGAGAGCAGGAGCGCTGCTGGGACACCCCAGAAAAGGAGGATCAGGGCCGCTCTGTGCAAAACCCTTGCACAGAGCAGGTAAGTATGTTTGTTATTGTACAAAAAAAAATAAAAAACAACCTTTACAATCACTTTAAGGCCGAGTGCACACATATGCACTCGGCCTTAACGTGGTTTCCCCGCATCCAATTCGCTTGACAGGCAAGTGTGACCGGCTCTCAATGGAGCTGGTTTACACAGGTCCGGAGTGGCCGTGGTCCACATTCAAAAAAGGTCCTGTGCGTCTTTGGGTCCCATTCAGGAGCAAATTCAGGGAAAAATTTGAACCCGATTCGCACTTGAACCGGTGAACAGGAACACACCGGACCTCAGGCATGAATCTGTGGCCGCACATATGTGAACCCGGCCTAAAAGTAGAACTAAAGGCAAAGCATTTTTTTTTTGGGGGGGGAAAGAGAGGGTTATACGCTGTCAGTTTTTTTTGCCATCTGTGTCCCATTGAGGAGATTTCTCTTCACTTCCTGTCCCATAGCTGGAGCCTTCTTTTGGGGAGATGGTTATGAGAAATGAACCTCCACAAACAGGATATTGTGCTAAACCTGTAGGTAAATAAGGGTAGGTTTAGACGCACATCATAATCTACCACTTCTCTGAAGAGTGATTTGTGTTCGGATTGCATTTCAGTGAGGATTAACTAGTGGCGAGTAGGTGATGTGATCCCATTTTTGCCAACAAACGCTGTTGCGTTGCATTCTGTGTTCACCCAAATGGGTCGCATTCGGCAGGCTCGCTGACCACTGATCGCTCCATGTCAGGTAGCGGTGACCGCGGCATGTAAACCCCTGCCTATTTCAGCTGGCATCACAGAACCGGTCCACGCTCTGCAGGTATCCCGACAATAATGTTAGGATTCGCCCAGATGCCTGACCAGTAGCTGGGTCATCCTTTCAGCCAGGGCTTGACAAATTTGCTTTGAATGTAGGAGCCAGTTAAAAAAGCTAGGAGCCAGTTTTTTTAATCTTCAAGTGGACGTGTAACATATTCCCGAAGGGGAACTTATCCTTTAACCCTTTCACAGCCAGAGCCGTTTTTGCACACATTTAAAAAATAATTTTAGACCTGAAAATTACTAAAACCCCAAAACATTATATACAGTATTTTCTGAAAGCAGACACCCTAGAATAAAATAATGATAATTCCAATTTTTATGTCACAGGATATTACCACAAAGGTCTTTTTTATTTTTTTTATTTTAATGAGCACAAAAATGCAATAATTACCCAATTTTTGGTAAAATATAAAAGCTGAGGCTACACCAAGTAAATAGATACCCAATATGTCAAACCTCATACATGTCAGAAACCTATATTTTCCATAGGCGACACTTTAAAAGTCCCCTATAAGTCAGCAGTTTAGTGTTACAAAGGAGGTCTGGTGCTAGAATTATTGCTCTCATTCCAGCGTGCGCTGCAATATGTAACGTGTATCACAATCAATGTTGTCAGGCATACGTGCTCCTAAGTCAATGGTCTCCAACCTTTTTGGCACCGAGGACTGGCTGCGTGGAAAAAAATTATGCCAAGTTTCGGGGGAGGGGGGGTTCGGGGGGGGGGGGTTGTTGATGCGTTTTTTTGCAGGCAATTTGTCGGGGCAATGACTGGTGTTGGCGCTTCAGTCATCACGGAGCCATGGTTGATATGGTGTCAGGATGATTGAAGCGCATAATTTCTATTATTACATTGTAATATAAATTAAGTAGTTCAACTCATCATAATGCAGAATCAGTGAGAGCCCTGAGCATGTCACTTGCCACCGTTGCCTGCCACCAGATGCAGCTTGTCACTTGCAACCATCGCCTGCCACCAGATGCAACTTGTCACTTGCCACCAGATACAGCTTGTCACTTGCCACGTCACCTGCCACCAGATGCAGCTTGTCACTTGCCACGTCGCCTGCCACTGGATGCAAATTGTCACTTGCCAGGTCTCCTGCCACCAGATGTGTATTGTTGCTTGTCACGTCGCCTGCCACCAGATGCGGATTGACACTTGCCATGTCACCGGCCACCAGATGTGGATTGTCACTCACTATCCTGCTACCAGCTGAAGCTTCTCACTGTTGCCTGCCACCATAAAATACTAGTTGCAGCTTGTCACTTTTTAAATGTAAAGGCAGTTTGGTGGCAGGCAACAGTGACAGCAGAGAAAGAGGCTTCTGGCAGTCTCTCCCCAGCGTTACAGGCCCGAGGGTGAACTGGCACATGTGCATTGATTGGGCCTCAGAGTGAGGGCGGGCAGTGAAAGATGATGTCGTCTCTCTGCACGTCCACAGCTGAAGATAACAGAGCAGCCTTTGCAGCTGTGAGGGTGGAACTGTTGTGATGCGAGGTGAGTGAGCAGAGAGATGACATCATCTCTCACCTCCTGCCCCGCATCACAGCAGTTCCACCCTCACAGCCGGCCCCACCTGTGACAGAGCAGCCTTCACGGCCCGGCTACAGAGAGGCCGCGGCCCGGTGGTTGCGGACCCCCGCCATATGTGATGATTTTTTTTTTTTTGTGACAGGTTCTCTTTAATGAGACATCCAGGGTCTAATAGATCCTGAATGTCTCCCATATGCTGCACGGAATGCAATTCAATGCACATCGCACTGCATTACATTGTTTGATGGCCGGGGAAACTGTCAATGGGGACCCGGAAGTGACGTCACTTTCAGGCTAACAACCAGGAGGGAAGGAGAACGAATGTGTCTCCACTCTCCTCCCTCCCCCCTCTACCCAGTGGCACCCGCTATGCCAATTCCTGGCCCAAAGATGGGCAAGTGGAGCCTGGGATACATAACGGGGGGGGGGGGGGGCG
>BLSH010095757.1:208974-241162 GCA_018402905.1 Glandirana rugosa
GTATCGTGTATACTAATATCTTGTATCTCCTGTATGCATAAAAGGTGACGACTCTGTCGCGGTATAGGTTCGTGGGGGAAATAGACACTAATGAAAGCTATCTGTAGTAATATGTTGGTTAATTTGATACATTTCCTTCAGTAGATATTCCACAATATGTACATAAACTTCATGGGTGCCAATAATGGTGAGCAGGACTGTATCACAAAAACCTAACATTTTAACAGGGATGTGTAGACTTTTATATCCACTGTAGGTCTCTCATATACATATGATAAGGGGCTCCAGGGTTTATGGCTGATGTGAGGACAACAAATCTTTTGCTTTCTTAGAAACTAAATAAGGCCCTGTTGAAAATTATGCAACATGGGAACGTGTGCGATTCCTGTAGCGCATAAAAAGCAATATTTTCTGGCAGTCATGCTTGCATGCAACTCATTCTTAATGGTATATCAGATGTACCAGTCAACATACAGTATCTCACAAAAGTGAGTACACCCCTCACTTTTTGTAAATATTTTATTATATCTTTTCATGTGACAACACTGAAGTAATCACACTCAGAGTTCTATCCCATAAGGTGCCAAGTTGAACTTCCAGTGACCAGTATGTGAGAGTGAAAGCGATAACAAATTTAATACCCCTGCTCCCCATTCACACCTGAGACCTTGTAACTCTAATGAGTCACATGGCACCGGGGATGGAAATGGCTAATTGGGCTCAATTTGGAAATTTTCACTTAGGGGTATACTCACTTTTGGTGCCAGCGGTTTAGACATGAATGGCTGTGCGTTGAGTTATTTTGAGGGGACAGCGAATTTCCACTGTTATACAAGCTGTACACTCACTACTTTTCATTGTAGCATAGTGTCATTTCTTCAATGTTGTCACATGAAAAGATATAATAAAATATTTACAAAAATGTGAGGGGTATACTCACTTTTGTGAGATACTGTATATATATATTGTGGGGGTTAGCTCAATGGGGATCACCTTCCTTGGCAAAAAGGTAGGTCAAACGCAGGTTTTTCTTAAAAGCTGACTTGTAGCCAGTTTTATTTAAAAGGTTGCATGAAAAATCAAATAAACAAAACAGAAAATAAATCCTTGCCATCCAGGCTCTTACTAAACATTTTCCAGATTCCTAACTCAGAGGTGAAAGGCTTCTCCCTGTCACCCACAAAATAAAGATATAGCAAACCTTTTGTTTCAGTCACAAAGCAAAACTTCAGCTCAGCAGCTCTCTCAGGTTTTTGGCTTTCTGAGTCCCAGGCATGAGCAAATCTTTGCTCTACTCCTGCTTATTTATACCACCTGTTGGGGGACACAAGGGGACCACAAAATCTGGTCCGGAACCAACCCTGCCAAGGAGGCTGGTAACACCTGGACTGGATTGGCCCTTGGTTCACTGCAAATGAACGCATGCAAGGCGAAACATATCGTCCAACGATCACCTCGCCTTTCATAATTACATATCCCCCCCCGCTCAAGCTTCTGCGGCTGAGCAACTGTCCCAACCAGACAATTGACACGGGAAAGGGCATCTGCATTATTCTAGAGTTTCCCAGCTCTATGTTCCACTGTGAATTTGAACCCTTGCAGAGGAACCACCTTGTCACACGTTTTTCTCCTAGTTATCACACATCCATTTAAGAGGAGCATGATCAGTGAGTAGTTTGAATGGTCTCCCCAACAGGTAATATTTCAGAGCCTCTAAGGCCCATTTGATACCTAAACATTCATTCTCAACAATGGCATGGTTTTTCTCATGTCTGTTAAGCTTCCTGCTCAGGTAAACGACCGGGTGCTCCTCAACGTCTCTAATTTGGGACAGTACCGCACCCAGGCCCACAACAGAGGCGTCTGTCTGTACGACAAACTCCTTTGTGAAATCTGGGATTACGAGCACTGGTTGTACACAAAGGGCTTGCTGCAACATTTGAAATACCTTCTCTGCCTCAGGATTCCACTTAATCATGACCTCTACCCTTCGTCAGGTCTGTCAGTAGGGTTTCAACAATGGCAAAATTGGGTATAAAACACCTGTGGTACACTGTGATCCCCAGAAATGCATGAACTTGCTTTTTATGTATAGGTTGGGGCCATTTTTTGACCGCCTCAATCTTATTGACCCGAGGCTTAATCAGTCCTCGACCAATAATGTGGCCAAGGTATTTTGCCTCCTGCAAGCCTATGGCACACTTTTGGAGGTTGGCAGTGAGTCCTGCTTTCCTAAGGGAATCTACTACTGCTTGCACTTGGGGAAAATGAGATTCCCTATCTTGGCTGTGGATGACTACATCGTCCAAATAGGTGGCTGCATATTGGCAATGTGGTCTCAAAGTCATGTCCATCATTTTCTGGAATGAGGCAAGAGCACCATGCAAACCAAAAGGCATCCACTTATATTGGAATGCCCACTCAGGAGTAGAAAAGACAGTCTTCTCTTTTGCAGACTCTGTTAGGG
The DNA here is from genome assembly GCA_018402905.1 of Glandirana rugosa. Taxonomy (NCBI): domain Eukaryota; kingdom Metazoa; phylum Chordata; class Amphibia; order Anura; family Ranidae; genus Glandirana; species Glandirana rugosa. The sequence continues at coordinate 211,442 of BLSH010095757.1, forward strand.
AGTATCTGCCAATAACCTTTAATCAGGTCTAAATTAGTTATATACGTGGCACTTCCCAATCTGTCAACAAGCTCGTCGACCCGAGGCATTGGGTACGCATTGAATTTGGACGCTATTCAACTGCCTGAAATCATTACAAAACCTTACAGTGCCATCTGACTTTGGGACCAACACTATGGGACTTGACCAGTCACTGTGGGACTCCTCTATCACATCCAAATCTAACATGTTCTTTATTTAATTTGCAACTGCTTCGTGCCAAGCCTCTATTCTTACTCACAAACTCTTTAACGTCCTTTTGTTGGGCCAATGACAAGGTTTTCAAAGGGACCTTGCCTCTTTGCTAGGAATTTACTCTCAACTGTAGGGACTAGTACCAGCACTCTATCCCCAGGGTTGAAGGTCCAGGTCTTGGCACCCCAATTATAAACCCTTCTCTGGGCCTCCTGGGCTTGCTCCATATGTTCCCGTACAACCTGCATGACAGCCTTGATTCTAACTTGCATCAGTGAGATATGCTCAATGACGTTTCTGTAAGACGTGGTCGCTCCTTCCCACGTTTCTGTTGAGACATCTAGTAATCCCCTGGGATGTCTACTATACAGTAGTTCAAAAGGGAATAACCTGTAGATGTCTGAGGTACCTCTCGTATGGCAAACATGAGGTATGGCAGCAAAATTCCCAATTTCTCCCATCTTTGTCCACCACCTTTTTTAACATGCTTTTGAGCGTTTTGTTAAATCTCTCCACAAGACCATCAGTTTGGGGGTGGTAGCCAGGGGTATGGAGATGGGAGATTTTGTACAACTTACACAATTCTTTAGTGACTCTGAACATAAATGGTGTGTCTTGATCCGTTAATAAATCTTTTGGAATACCCACACGACTAAATACCTGGACAAGCTCTTTGGCAATAGCCTTAGTTGAGGTATTACGCAAGGGAATGACTTCAGGATACCGTGTGACATAGTCCAGTATTACCAGTATGTGCTGATGGCCCCAGGCAGACTTTACTACTGGTCCCACCAGATCCATGCCAATTCTTTCAAAAGGCACTTCAATTATCGGTAACGGTACCAGCGGACTGGGAAAATGGGGTGATGGCGCAGAATACTGACACTCTGGGCATGACTCACAATATTCTTTGACATCTGCATGTAACCCAGGCCAAAATAATCTCTCAGTTATCCCTCCTTAGTTTTCTCTATACCCAGATGTCCACCCATTATATAACTGTTAGTAAAAGGGACTTTGCCAGTGTTCCTGGCCATTTCCGGGTGGTGCGCGCACCTCCGTGCGCGTTCGCGTGCTCCCGTGCGCGTTCGCCCGCTCCCGTGCGCGCGCGCCTGTGCTCGCGCACGCGCCGAAAACGGCGCCAAATGGTGCCTATTTAAACCCTGGACATCCTGCACCAAGTTGCTGCTTGTTCTACAGCGTTCCAGACCTGTGGGCCTCAGCTCCCTACCTGTTCCTGTGTTTCATCTGTTTCCTGTTAACCCGGCTTGCTTTGACCTGTTGTCCGCTACCTGCATCGACCCCGGCTATCCACGACCATCCGCTTGTCTACTCCTCTGTACCTCCGCTGCCCGCCCGTTAACGAACCTTGCCTGAACTTGACGATCCGCTTGCCTAACCCTTTTGTACCTTTCTGCCTGCACGTTGCCAACCCTGCTTGTACGACCATTCTCCTGTTTGCACGACCTGCTGGAATCTCACTACAACATCTGTGACCATCCAGCCCTCGTGCCATCCCGCACTCTCGGGCCTCTGTCTACACTACCAGGGGTCCTTGAATCGGGTACGCAAGAGCGGTTGTTCCCTGCACAAGACAGACTCCACCGTCAGGTACGTAACAATAACCATGGGCCAAATCTAATACCATCCGGAGATGGGTTTGGGAACCACTAGTTACTCTACCTCCTCCTCCCCTTGCATTACCACTTGATACGGCAAGTTATTTTTAAGAGCCATGTAGGGAAAAGACACCCCTACATTTTGCCATCAATCATTTTAATGTTTTTTTTTGGCTCTAATGAATGTGGAATCTCTTAATTGTTCCGTACAAAAGTCATCTTTCCTGACTTCTAAGTCAGGCACCACATTCTGTCCACTCTCATTCTTAGAGTCAGAGATAATTTCTTGTTCATTATCCTCAAGCTGGGGGCTGGATTCTAGCTCCTCCTGCTCTCCAGCCATTACAGAAAAACTAAAAGGACCTACGCCTCCGTTGGACACACCAACAGTTTCCCTTTCAATTTTGCAATCAAAAGGGTCTGGAGTGAGTTCCAGTGTTTCCTCAGCAGGGGGAGCTCTGTCCTCCCTCCTTTTGTTTTCCCATAAACTCCAAAAGTGTGGAAAATCTCTCCACACTAGGACTTCATGAAGTAGTGAGGGTACCACCCCAACTGAATGTGTCACAGTGCCCCAAGGAGTATCAAACTCAACCATAGTAGTCTGGTAGTCACGTGTGTCACCATGTATACAAATCACCCCAATAGCGCTAGGGTGTAACTTTGCAGGATTTACTAAATCAACTTTGACTAATGTCACAACACTACCAGAATGTAGCAGAGCAGTGACTGGCTTTCCTTCTACTGAAATCACATTCATTTGTTTTTCATGCGTCCCTGACATGATGCAGTACATGCCACCTGTGCAAAAAGAGACATGCTTTTTTTCAATTAAGCATTATGACATTGCATTGGTTCATCATTTAGGGAACAGTTAGCAACAATATGACCTAATTCATGGCAGCAATAACATTTTATGTGTTCTGTACCCAGTCCTCTAAATGGCCTCAGGCACCTTCCTGACCTATTAGGCCTATCTCCAGGTCCTGAGCACATAGTCTCATTATCTGTGGCAACAGTCTTGCAATTTTTCCCGACGCCGTTGAACCCTGGAACAGTCTTCCCGGATCCTTCGGGCGGTTTTTCACCCCTAGAGACATTGAAGTGGGGCACGGATGAGTTCAACAAGTCCTCGGCAGCAGTATATCTCTCCACCAGCTGGTTTGCAGTCTTAGGGTCCCCATGGCTGACCCACTTCCTCAAAGTGGCAGGGAGCGCACGTAAATAACTGTCCATGACCACATGCTCCCCAATCTTAGGGCCCAGCAAAATTTCTGGCTGCAACCATTTTTGGTGAGGTGTATTAGGTCAAACATTTGGTAGCAGGGTGGCTTGTCAGTACTGTATGACCACGAATGCACCGTCCAGCCCAGACTGAAATGGTGACACCCAGGTGTGCAAGCATCTCAGCTTTCAGTGTCTCATAATCCTGGGCAGCATCTGGTTCCAGGTCATAATAGGCCTTTTGGGGTTCTCCTGTCAGGAAGTGCGCTAGCAGTCCTGCCTATTGCTCTTTTTGCCATCCTTTTCAAACAGCGACTCTTTCAAAAGTTGCTAGGTAAGCTTCCACATCATCTGCAGGTGTCATCTTCTGCAGGTAATAGCTGGCATGCACCATTTTATGTTCCACGGGCAAAGGACCTGCAGACCCCTTCTTTAATTCCACTGGGGCCTCAGCAAACTGGTGATTTGTCTTCTGCTGGGCTTCAATGGCCTGGTGATTCGCCTCCTGCTGGGCTGCAATGGCCTGTTGATTTGCCTCTTGCTGGGCTGCCGCGGCCTCTGGGACTTGGTGGTTGGTTTGTTGCTGGATTGCAATGGCCTGGCGCTTCGCCTCCTGCTGCTGGCGATTTGCCTCCTGCTGCCCTGCAGTGGCCTGTGCAACCTGGCGATTGGTTTACTGCTGGGTTGCAGTGGCCTGCAGCAGGGCTTTTAACACATCCTCTATATTTCCAATGGTTCAGGAAGATGCTCGCATCCTCCACCATATGTGGAGGGTTAGCTCAATGGGGATCACCTTCCCTGGGAAAAAGGAAGGCCAAACGGCAGGTTTTTCTTAAAAGCTGACTTGTAGCCAGTTTTATTTAAAAAGTTGCATGAAAAATCAAACAAACAAAGCAGGAAATAAATCCTTGCCATCCAGGCTCTTACTAAACATTTTCCAGGTTGCTAACTTAGAGGTGAAGGGCTTCTCTCAATCACCCACAAAACAAAGATAATACAAACTTTTTGTTTCAGTCACAAAGCAAAACTTTAGTTCAGCAGCTCTCTCAGGTTTTTGGCTTCCTGAGTCCCAGGCAAAAGCAAACCTGTGCTCTACTCCTGCTTATTTATACCACCTGTCGGTAGAGACAGGTGGACCACAAAATCTGGTCCGGAACCAACCCTGCTAAGGTGGCTGGTAACACCTGGACCGGATTTTCCCTTAGTTCACTGCAAATGAACGCATGCGAGGTGACACATATCGTCCATCACCTCACCTTTCATAATGTCACACATATATATGTATCTATATATGTATATATGTGTATATATATATATATGTATATATATATATATATATATATATATATATATACATATTTATATATATTCATATTTATCTTACTGCTAGCACACCAGTGTACTCTTTATTTTTTTTCTTTTCTATAATTGTTAACCCTGAAGAAGGAATCTATTCCTCCAATCATATTATCTATCAAACTATTATCAATAAAGTCTGAAACCAAAGCATTTACATTTATGACTTTATGATCCTTATCGCACACAAAAGCCATCAGTCTGAGGAACCAGCACTTCTAAGAGTCAAGCAGCCCAGGACCTTTATATTGTTCCCCTCAATCCCCATCAAAAGCCTTGTAGTTGAAGTTCTGAAACTCTACCTATATGAATTCTAAAATCCATCGAGTGCTGTCACAGATACAAATATACAACCTGTTAAATGAAAGAGTAGAGCAAAGGAACATACAATTTTTTTCAACAGGAGGCAGAGATTCACATGCACTTTCAAACCCGCATTTCAGAATTTAGTGAAATCTGATTGCTTACCTTGGACAACATCTTTATTACACTTTGCTCCAGTTTCTCTAAATACGTCCCAAAACCTACTTCTGTGTGATGCTGGATTTTGTACTATTAGATTATAGGGGCATATTTATGCAACTAACAATAGGGAGTCATTTGCAAGATACAATAAATACAATAAAAATACTATATTGTATTTTGATGCATTTGTAGTCATGTTTGATTATAAAAGTCCCAGTGTTGGCTGTATGCAATTTATTTCAGGTAATTAGCTATGACAGCATTACATTTGTTTAACAATATGTGCAGATATTATTTTAATCCCAGTGAGAGCGTCACTGCATGTTGGTCTTATAAACTTTGGAGGAAGCAAAAATCCATAAGCCCCTTTATCCCGAAGCTCGAAGGTGAACGAATATTTAATTCCCAGATCATATGCCCAATCATCAGAGCCACCTGGAGCCAAGTCTGCAAAACAAAAACCACCATATTAAATTTGTATTATTGAAATGTTCATTGCAAAGCCAGTGTGAACTGTATTCCACCTCTCCACTATTGTTATATGTATTTTTAAAAAATCACCAGTGTGGCTATGAAGTCTCGAAGATCTAATGTTTTTCTATAGATCTCACAGTAGATTTAGTGAATCAGTGAGGAAAACTGAAAATGTTTCATACAAGAAACTTTTTATTATAAAAAATGTAATTGTTGCCTCATCCTAATCAAAGTACGAGCCACAAAAATCCAGGTCTACATTTGTTTCATGTATGTCATTCCTTTTCATTATACATATTCAGGGTCAGAGACTTTGAAAACATTGGGGCAGCAGAATTGCATGACAGCCAGGGAACTCACATTCTCAAAGCAGAATTCAATAATAGCAACCAAATGTTATCCAGGTAGCCAAGTTATACAATAAAAGTTTGTTATGCAGAGTCTCTAACATGCTGCAGTGTGGATTGTAGTAGCCAAGCAGATAAATTGTGCAGCCATTGGGCTACTAGCTAGTACCATCTGGTGTGTGGCTAGGCAAAATATTACATTTTATTTAAAGTGGTTGTATACCTCACTTTGTGATTTTTACCTACAGGTAAGCCTATAATAAGGTTTACCTGTAGGTAAAAATAATATCTCCTAAACCTGTACGGTTTAGGAGATATTCCCCCTGCATGCAGCTGCTGACATCAGTGGCGCAATCGCTATGAAGGTCCGGCGGATTGTTGCAGAGCTTGCCAGAATGGAGAACTCCCGCATGCATGCGCGAGAATGAAGTAATCGCGGCTTCGGCTACTCACAGCTCCGGAGCCCGTGAACCCGGAAGTAACACTGGGGCAACATGTCAGCCTTCTCTGGGAGGGAGTGCGGGGGCTTTATTCTAAGGTAAGTATTTCATATTGATTATACCTTTACCTTACAGTTTTTTTTTTCAGGGCATACAACCGCTTTAAACCCAATTTCAGGCAAAGCTTTATTTATTGTTTTGAAGAGAGTGGAGAAGGATCAGAGCATCTGCCTGGTAGGGTGATTTCACCTCTCTACCGGTCAGGAACGGAAGGAAAGACTTTCTAAAGGCGCAGTTCACACTAGTGCGATTTCTCCTGTGTCTGACATTGCCTGTCTAGCACTACCCCCTCAAGAATTGCTGAAGTCAGGGTTTCCTGTTGCACAGTCAGTCACACAGCATTTCCTTCTTTCATGCAGTCACAGAAATCAGTCCTAGGCTTGTTTTTTTGTGGATGATAACTTAGAAAGGGGAAGAAATTATGAGGCGCCTAGTGTGACAACAACATTTCAGGGACACTTCCTCCCTATTTACTTCCACCAGCACAAACTTGGTTCATCTTTGTACAGCTCATGCTGGCTCACTGATGAGGGAACTAACTGTCTATTGTCAGTTCAGCAACATCCTATTACAGGTAGGAACTCTCCAGCCCTTTGGCAAAGCAACGCATAAGGAGTGAGCAGCATATCACATCATCTTCTGCTTTCCTGTGGCCACCGGTCCCAGTCCCACCTCTTGCCTTCCTCTTCCCAGTCCTCCTGACTGACATGCACATGGAGACTCCCCAGGGCAAGGTTTGATGAAGACTTGGCAGATCGCTGTCTTCAAGAGAGCACTGCTTCAGCTGGCAGTCTCTCCCTTTGTCTGTCCCTGTACCGTGCTGAGCTACTCACTGTCTCCCTTTGCTCTCTCCACTGCCTCTGCAGCATGGAATCCCTCCAACTGCCTCCTGTGGTGGGTTTCTTCCAGGCCAACTTCCCAAGCTCCAGCCTGAGGTAACCCCCCCCCCAATAAGGGGTCCCGCATGGGCCACCAACAGCCCCCCCTTCCCCCAGCACTGCCTACCCATCTTCCACCTGACTCTCCTGCTGGCATGGCTCATGTTTATTTAAGGGCTCTTTTAGCTCCCTGACAGTCCGACAACCCAGGGATTGGCTACAAGCCTCTAAATATTCAAGTCAACCCCTCCTAGCTTCTGCCCACTATTTTCTAGAACATTCTCCAACATTCCAGAAACAGGAGGAGGCACCAGAGGGCTTCCAGGATGAGTCATCCAGCCCTGGCCTCTATAACCCTGACAGAGATTCAGTGACTCTGGTTTGCCTACTCTCACTTCTAGTAGCACACACTAGAGGGTGCTACATTTGCAATGGAAATCACATTATTCTGTATGGTGCCTGTTCACATCAATGCAACATGGTGCAGTGCAATTTTTGAAAAAGTGTAGGTGCTACTTTGGTGCTGCACAGTGCATTAGGGTGCATAGAATCGAAAATCACACAAAAACCATATGTACATGGTTTGACAGGGTGTTGTGTTTAACAAACAGTCTCCTCCTATAAAAAAAATGCATGAGGCATAAAAACGCACCAAAACATGTAACAAAAAGACAGAAAAATGCACAGTTATGCAGCAGCGCTAATGTGATCCCAGGCTTACAAGGTCACCTACAAAAACAAATAGCAGTGGGAAGGTGATAGAACTTCTGACAATGTTTTAATTGATTTCATTGCCTTCCTGTGCAAGTGACTACTTAGCCCCCTAATTCTTGCATCAGAGGAATGGTAAGTGAGGAAAAAATGCAGTTGGGTCACACACAGTACAAACAACCTGCAAGAAAATGTAAACTTTTACTCATGCCATCCAAATTAAGCAAATAGCAGGAATTAGGTCTTAAAGCAGTATTAAACCCAAAATCAAAAATGCAAAATATTGTATCTTACCAATCATTATATTTGGCAGCTGCATTCTGTTTTCAGGCATTTTTCCTTTGTTTTTACCTGTTGATCCTGGCAGTACCTCCTATATTAGAGTGCCTCCACTCTGGATGAAGAGGCAGAGGGGAAGACAACTAGATAGTGGGATGGGTGATGTATGTAACCACGGGTTAGTGGGATGGGTGATAAATGTATACACATCATGGCCCAGGAAGGAAGAGGAAGGGCCCATTCACACCAGAAACTGCACATAACTGCACATTTTTGACTGCATGTTTACATGCATTTGATGCATGCTGGAATGCATTTTTTTAATGTTTTGTTTAGCACTGCGTTTGCAGTGCATTTTGGCTTGGCTTAAAGAGGCGCAGTGCCCTTCATTGGAAACATGTTTGTAGCACGTTTCCTGCATTTGTGGTGCGGAGAAATGCAGCATGCTCTACTTTTTTTAACTGCGCTGAACTGCAATGCTGTGAACTGTGCCCATAGGATTACCTTGGTTTTTGGGCTGTCTATGCAGTTGGAGGGCAGTTCAAAATGCATCCAACAGCAGCCAACTGCATCCAACTTGGTGTGAAAGGGCCCTAAGAACTAATTTCTGCTGAGGGATTAGGCGGAGAGAGAAATAGTAGCTGATTGAGAGGATGCAGTGGAAAAACTGTTCATGGATTCAAGAATCAAGAAAAAGGAGGCAGAACAGGAACTTATCATGGACAGGGTAGAGGGAGTCTATAGTTCAACTTGTCATTCCTCCCTCCAAAGGGAGCAGTTCATACCCTTTCTCCTTATGTATAAAACCATTGTGCAACGGGAAAACTGGGACCAGTTCAAGAAAATTCTAAATTTAAAGAAAGGGTGCAACAAATACCAGAACATTTAACAAACGTAGACAAAGAAAAAAATATAATAGGGACATCACTGATTACAAAAATCAAAATGTTTACAAATGGCATGAAGGAGGATTGATATGAAAAGAATCACGAGTAGGAAAGGAAATAGGATCACCAAAGAGATTAGATCTGGCCAGGGCTGGTGCAAGGATTTTTGACACCCTAGGCAAAACCTCATTTTGCCGCCCCCATTTGGCTCCACCCCCTTTGTCCTGTTCATGTATGTGATGGAGGTGGCAGAGCTGGAGATTTCTACAGCGCCTCTCTACCTATTTGTATAGCAGTGGTCCACAGGCCTGCACCTGTGCCTCTGGACCTAGCTTAAAGTCGGCTGGGGCAGTCTATAGACAGGCTGGGGTAGTATATGGACAGGCGCTTGGCGCCCTGGGCGTCAGTGCACCATAGGCGGCCGCCTACTCCGCCTAGTGGTAGAGCCGGCCCTGGATCTGGCTAGAGTTCGAGAAACATATACTAGCGAGTAGACAAAAGTAGGAAGAAATAGAACAAAAAGAGAACCTGAAGGGAAATATCCAACAGAATAATAGAGATGGTATACAAGAGGCAGCTTCGGAGTACCTATATGTAACAGGTATAAACATTTAAGGAATCCACCATTAAACAGTTAGGAGAATAGGAATTATTGGGATGATAGACTTGTTAGACAAGTTCCCTACAAAAAAAAAGTCCTCAATATTTTAGGCTGAGTGGTAATCAGAGGAATTACAAGACAAGGAGAAAATCAGAGGGGACAGCAATATCTTATACAAAGAGGATATCAGAGAGGATACCAATATATGAGAAATGATGGACCCCAGAGGGAAGAAAGACCCCCACAAAGATGGGGGGGGTAGAGGGGCTGTGGAAGGAGCCCTGCAAGGCTCAGCAACATACCCCAAGAGGAAAGGGAAGAGAGAACAACAGAGTGCATTTTGGCTTGGCTTAAAGAGGCGCAGTGCCGTTCATTGGAAACATGTTTGTAGCATGTTTCCTGCATTTGTGGTGCGGAGAAATGCAGCATGCTCTACTTTTTTTAACTGTGCTGAACTGCAATGCTGTGAACTGTGCCCATAGGATTACCTTGGTTTTGGGCTGTCTATGCAGTTGGAGGACAGTTCAAAATGCATCACACAGCAGCCAATTGCATCCAACTTGGCGTGAAAGGGCCCTAAAAACTAATTTCTGCTGAGGGATTAGGCGGAGAGAGAAATAGTAGCTGATCGAGAGGATGCAGTAGAAAAAAGATGGGGGGGAGGGGTAGAGGGGCTGTGGAAGGAGCCCTGCAAGGCTCAGCAATATTTCATGGATTCAAGAATCAAGAAAAAGGAGGCAGAAAGGGATGTTATCATGGACAGGGTAAAGGGAGTCTACAGTTCAACTTGTTATTCCTCCCTCCAAAGGGAGCAGTTCATACCCTTTCTCCTTTTGTATAAAACCATTGTGCAACGAGAAAACTGGGACCGGTTCAAGAAAATTCTAAATTTAAAGAAAGGGTGCAACAAATACCAGAACATTTAACAAATGTAGACAAAGAAAAAGAAAAGAAAAAATATATAATAGGGACATCGCTGATTACAAAAATCAAAATGTTTACAAATGGCATGAAGATGAAGGAGGATTGATATCAAAAGAATCACGAGTAGAAAGGGAAATAGGATCACCAAATAGATCAGATCAGTTCGAGAAACATATACTAGCGAGTAGACAAAAGTAGGAAGAAATAGAACAAAAAGAGAACCTGGAAGGGAAATATCCCACAGACTGATAGAGATGGTATACAAGAGGCAGCTTTGGAGTACCTATATTTAACAGGTATGAACCTTTAAGGAAACTACCATTAAACAGTTAGGAGAATAGGAATTATTGGGATGATAGACTTGTTAGACAAGTTCCCTACAAAAAAAGTCCTCAAAATTTTAGGCAGAGTGGTAATCAGAGGAATTGCAAGACAAGGAGTAAATCAGAGGGGATAGCAATATTTCATACAAGGAGGATATCAGAGAGGATACCAATATATGAGAAATGATGGACCCCAGAGGGAAGAAAGACCCCCACAAAGATGGGGGGGGGGGGTAGAGGGGCTGTGGAAGGAGCCCTGCAAGGCTCAGCAACATACCCCAAGAGGAAAGGGAAGAGAGGACAACAGAGACCAAAAGGATGTACCGGTATGTGGGAGAAGAAACACGATAATTTAAGAATATTTAAAAAAAAAAATGCAGCTCCTGTCTCTTTAATGTGTAATTAGCAGCATGGTGCTTTTGCTTTTTAAATTGATAATGCCAGGCCATGACTTCCCCCCTTGTTTACTGACTCCCCCTGTATATTGCTTATCCTGAGAGCCCGTGGTCTATGCAGGCTATGTCATTCCCAGCTCTCCTATCTTCTGTGTGCCTGTCTTCAACTCCCCCCTCCCTCTTCCTCTCCTAGCTTCTCCGCTCTGCCATCATAATTAACTCTAAAAGGTCCTATCCCTCTGTATTAGAAGAAGAATTTCACCCTGTGTCCATGTTATATCAGAAATATTCTTATCTATATAGATAACACAGCACAGCTCTGTCTCTCCAGCTGACGTCAGCAGCAGTGCTCAGCCCCACCCTTAGGACTTCTGAGCTGAGGGAGAAAAGCTGAAAAACAACAACTGATCCTAGTAAGAAGGTGTGTTAACTATACAGAGAAGTAAATACATGTTATAACACAGACACGGGGCAACTTCTTGTTATAATACAGAGCGGATGGGAACTTTTTATAAAGTGGCTTAACAAACACTTTAAGTAATGTTGTTTTAAACCATACAGAATTGAGTATTTTAGATAAAAATTTGAGCCCAACAAAGTATAGATAAGTTTAATGCTGGGCTCACACTAGTGCAAATTGGATGCGGGTAGAAATAGATATTAAAAGAATTAAAAGGGGAGAAAGAGTTGGAGAAAAAAAATACGGCTACAATCACTTCGAGAAAAAAATTCAAATCTGAGCAGAGATCTGGTGACTGTCAGGGGCTGCAGAGGGGGCGGGAGTGTCCGGCTCAGGCTTGCAGCGGCACGCTGAGCTGGATGTAGGTCCAGGCATGTGGGGAGATCTCGACCACATTGTCACGATCTTGACCGAGTCTGGACCGGCTCTGTGACGTCAGCCGACAGCTGGCTTTAGCCCACTGTCTGCTGAAAACAGGTTATAGGAGTGCAGAACGAACTGCACTCCTGTAATCCATAGGAAAGGTACAGCCAAACAAGGTAGATTATGAAAGAGAAATTAGAAGATTATTAAAAGCTGATAATGCATATAAAATTAACTAAGGATCCTACTGGGGAATTGAAAATGAAATTAAAAAGATTAGTGAATCAAGGTAGGAAAAAGGTATTCTGGAAAGGAGGGAAGCAAGATATCTTGTTCCAGATTCTGCCACAATATTAGTTACAAACCAGCTCCACAAAATTCACAAAAATAAAACTCACCCACCTGTAACACCTATAGTTATTTGAATTGATTCAGTTTTCCCTGTTTAGGTGAATATGTAGATATATACCTACAACCTTTGGTAAATAAGGGAAAGTCTTTTTTGAAGTATAGCAAAGATCTTATTAATATTCTGAAGAATTTGAGAGTAAGGCTGGCCATACACTATACAATTTTCTTATTCAATTTCCTTTAGATTTACCTTCAACTATGTAGTGCAAGGGCCTGCCTGATTGCATACAAATTGATAGGGTTTAGGTTTGACCTCATATTATATGGTTTTGGTAAATCTAAAGGAAAGTTAAACAAGAAAATGGTATAGTGTATGGCCAGCCTAAATGAGGAGTGTATTCTGGCAACTGTAGATGTTGAATCACTTTATATGAATATAGAACAAAATATGGTCTAGAAGCAATATTATGGTCATTAACCAATTTATCAGCTCTACATACTGAATTTATAGTAAAGGTCCTGAAATTATAAATGGAGAACTACTATTTTTGGTATGATAAACAGTTCTACAATCAGTATAAAGGTCTTGCAATGGAAGAAAAGCACGCTCCCAGTGTTGGGGACAAATCCGAAATTTAGCATATTAAGGGAGAAAAGGGTTAACGGCCAAGCATTTAGGATTGGCAACCAAGCACAAAGACACTGCTTCCTGAAGACGTCATTGATTGGACGAAACATATTGGGCTGAGACTCTGTACATCTCTGATGCCACATCCAGATCCAGGCTGGAATGCACAACAAATCTCTAGTGATTGCACTCCGTCCAGTGGCTGAGTGTACACAACTGGATGCTGAGTGACAGGCACTTTATAATGTGAGTTAGCATTTGTGATTTTTTGGTTTTAACGTTTTTTAAAATAAATTGTTCTATGCGATGGGATCCCCCTTGTTTGGTCTATGTTCCTTTTTGAGTCTGAGCTGCGGAGGATATGGCTGCTGATATCTGGGGGATAGAGAAAAGGCTGGAGAGAAAGTGAAGTCTAGAGAGAAAGGAAAAGGAGAGAGATTTAAGTGTATCCTGAAGCTGGCTGGCAGCATACCCCAAATAAAGCGCTTTTGGACCTTGAAGGTGATAAGGTCCCACAAATACTGGAGAGCAGCTAGCGAAGTGGGGTGGTGGACAGCGGAGCACAAAAATATTTTTTTGTGGTGAATCTACACTCTCAGTATTGCATGGTGGAGTAATAGTGGATATGACTCTGACAAATTGAAAACTTTGTGTAGTTTCTACTGCACTTTATACATCATATTGTACGGTCATAGGCTAAGTAGATATATTGGTTGCAACCAGTACTTACAGATAGTATTTGCTCCTGTGCCAGATACATATTTGATTTTTGAGAATTGCTTGATACCATCAATTACTTTATTTGCCAGCTGTGTCTAAAGAAAAAATGTATTAGTGAAAGCAACTTTTAAGAGACAGTTTAGCTAATATTGGAGTTGAATATTATTAACAACCCAACAACCAATCAAGTGATCTGTTCATACCAGGAAAGTTTTACTGTGTATCATATCACATATTTTTTTTTCAGTGTCTAATTAAACTTTGTGGAGGCCTTTAGGCAGTCAAAACCTTGATGCTTCCCTTGCAGGTTTCTGGAGGTTTCTTGTGTATGCACTTTAGTGGGATAATTGAACTAAGAACTTGTTGGACCAGTAGATGGCAGTGTTTATAACTTGTACGTAGCTGCATCTATGGTATGTTCAATGTATTTTTCCTGAATAAAGTTGCTGTTTCCTGTCTACAGTTAAAGTGGTTCTAAAGGCAGAAGTGTAAGGAAAGGCGTTCTGTGCACAGGCTAAAACAGGTTCATTTTCCTCCTTGCAGGAATTGGGCATTGGCAAATGCATATGCGCATGCACGAACTTGCATGCACACACGAGCACACGTGCACCTGTTACAGACGTTGGCGCCAACCAGGCTATTTAAACTCAGCCAGTGCTCAGGTTCAGTGCTGCTTTGTCTTTCAGGCTCCTGTATATCCTGTGTCCCTGTTATCCTGCATCCTGATTCCAGTTACTGACCCAGCTCATCTGACCACTCTCTGATCTCCATGTGCACCGACCCCGGCTTGTCCTTGACCTCTGTTTCTGTCTGCTCCATTGGCTTCTATTGCACCAATTGGCTCCTGACCTGGCTTGTACCCAGACCACGCTGTTGCCTGCTCCTCTGTACCTCATCTCTCCTGTCAGTGTATAACCTGGCTTGCCTGACTCAGCTTCCTGACACATCCTGCTGTGCCTGCTGTTCTTCAGTCTGCTACCAGTGCATGCCTCACCTGCCCGCTGTCTCCAGTACCAGCCTGCTTCAGTCTGCCATCCTCCAGCTGCCCGCCTGCTTGTTGGAGCGATCTGATGATTTCTCCTGCCATTCTGATAGCAAGACTTACAGGTGCCACTCTGCACTCCTGCACCTCCTGTCTACACTATCAGGAGCCCCAAGTCAGAGGTGTAAGATAGGCCTTTCTCATCATATCGCGCTCAGCTATCAGGCACATGACAAGGAGGTTTTTTATCTTAATGCATTCTGTGCATTAAGATAAAAAACATACTATGTGTAACAGCTCCCCTCAGCCCTCCTAATACTTATCTGAGCCCTATCTCAATCCAGCGATGTTGCACGAGAGACTCATCTGTCCAGGACTCACTCTCCCAATTGGCTGAGACAGCAGTGGGCACCATTGGCTCCCGATGCTGTCAATCAAAGTAAGTGAGCTAATAAGGAGAGAGAGGGGGCGGGCCGAGCCGCGGCTCCACATCTGAATGGACACACAGAGCAGCTTCTTGGCTTGGGTGCCCCCATAGAAAGCTGCTTGCTGTGGGGGCATTCGGCAGGAAGGAGGGGCCAGGAGTGCCGGCGGGGGACCCAAAAAGAGGATCTGGGCAAGTATAGCATGTTTGTTGTTTTTAAATTTAAAAAAAAAACAACGAGACTTTAGTATCACTTTAAGCAGCAAAGTGTCAGGAACCATGAATCAGACGGAGACAGAAACATCACATCTATTAATAAAATGGTAAAAATGGTACAAGTAGTAAAAGTAGTCAAAACATAGCCAAGGTACGGTAGCCAAAGTGGGTAGTCACAACAAGCCATTAAATCAGGAAGCCAGAGATCAGTGTAGTCCGAGGCAGCAGACAGGAACCAGAAGGGACGTCAGCCAGGCAAGTCTTCAACAGGAACACATTAGAGAATCTCCAGATATGTTTGACCAAGGTGAAGGAATGGAAGAAATGAACCAGGCGGTTTAAATAGCCAGAAATTAAGGATATACAAACACCGCGCTAACCATAAACGATAACAAGAGCTGCAGCTCAAATACTCAAGTTCAGTATAGGCAAAAAAATAATAACATAGGAGCTGCGCTAGTAAATCATGATGTCCATATTAGTCCATATAATCCTTCAAGGTGATATTTGTAAAAAACATCTGCTAATGAAGGGTCAGCCCAAACACAAAAAAGGAGCCTCAATTTTAGCAGTATAGTCTCAAAAGTGGAGAAAAAACCACCATCATCTGAAATCAAGGCTTACCAGCTAACAGCAAATTGTGCGCCCTTAGTGTGATAGGCTTGAACTTCTCCGTGACTGGGTCAAGTAGGGTCAGATCTCCTAGGAAAGAACTCTGTCCTCCAAGGTCTCCCAGGTTAACACCACGGGATGTTGAGCATGGAAAAGAGGGTCATATAGTGAAGTATATCTTAGACATCAGTGGGTTACCATGTACACCATATACCACCACCAAAGTGTGCAAAAGTGTAATCAGTGCAATCCACCACCGTCAGGACTCAAGGCTTACCAGCCCCTCTAAATGTCAGCGTTGGATGTAATAAGGTCTGTGCTTCCTCTCCTTATATCCCAATGATCAGGCAGGAATCCCTTTAGATGGATCAGCAATAGCCCGGTATCTCTCCTCTGCTACCACTTCCAGCAATGTCTCCTCTCCACTTCCTCCCAACTCACCTCTCACCCGGAACTTCCTGCCTGATTTAAATAGCCAGAAGGGGCTGGCTGTGGGCTGGACTTGATGAGCAGGAAATGCTCACCAGGTGAGCCACTGTGGAACAATGAGTGCTGGCAATTAACCGACAGCTGAGCAACATGAACACTGAGAAGAGAGAGCTGAGAGCCTAGCCTTGACACAAAGCCCATGTGGTCCTGTAGGACCTTAACCACTTCCACACTGCCTACCGTATATTCACGGCGGCAGTGTGGACGTGTCCCGCGAATCGCCGTAAATAAGCGGCGGTCTGCGAGTGGCCGCTAGGGGGTGTGCGTGCACCCACCGTGCTCCTGAGGAGTATGCGCGCGGCTCGGGCGGACCCGATGTCCACCGGCGAGCCGCGATAATCGGCCACAGCAAAAGAGCAGGGAACCGCCGATGTAAACACGGCGGTTCCCCGCTCTGTTAGTGGGGGCATAGGAGATCTACTGATCCCTGTCACTGGGATCAATTAGATCTCTTATGCCCATGGTAGCCCAGCCCCCCCCCACAGTTAGAACACGCCCAGGGAACACAGTTAACCCCTAGATCTCCCCCTGCAGGTTAACCCCTTCAATGCCAGTGACATTTATACAGTAATCAGTGGATATTTACATTTCTGATCGCTGTATAAATGTCATTGGTCCCAAAAAAGTGTCAAAATGGTCCGACATGTCCGCCCCAATATCGCAGTACCACTAAAAATCGCAGATCGCCGCCATTACTAGTAAAAAATAATAAAAACCCCAGAAATGAATTCTCATCATCCGTAAATGTGACCACGTTTGTGCAAACCAATCAATAAACGCTGATTGCAAATTTTTTTACCAAAAATATGACGAAGAATATAAATCGGCCAAAACCGATGAAAAAAAATGTTTTTTTATATTTTTTTTTTTTTGGATTTGTATTTTAGCAAAAAGTAAGAAAAACAGTTTTTTTGCAAAATTGTCCCTCTTCTTTTGTTTATAGCGGTGATCAGAAATGACACAGAGGCGATCAAATACCACCAAAAGAAAGCTCTATTTGTGGGGAAAAAAGGACGCAAATTACGTTTGGGTACAATGTCGCAATTGTCAGTTAAAGCGACGCAGTGCCGAATCGCAAAAAGTGCTCTGGTCCTAACCTGGGAAATCCTTCTGGGGCTGAAGTGGATATACAGAATTTCTATCAGGTTATGGGCCCAGACTTAGCCCAGACACCACTCCAGAGAAACACTGAGAACCCAGTCATAGCCCAGGCATAGCCAGCTACAGCAAATAAGTGCAAGATACAGCAACAGAAATAAGACTGCAACGAAATAAAAGAAAATGGCCAGTAACACAGCTGCATCAAAGCTTTCATTTGCAAATATGACAAATCAGAACTAGCAGTCTTGGAAATTCAAGATAAAAATGCTGCTAATAAGAGAAGGTACGTGGAAATGTATAAATGAAGATGGGCCAGAAGTGAACACCCTTCAGACGAGTGGATAGAGAAAGATGAAAAAGCTCAGAGCACTCTCTCTCTCTTAGCATAGATGATGATTAAATCATACATATACTGCATGTAAGTATGAAACTGCTAAATAAATGTGGGAAGGATTTCAAAAGGTACATGAAAGAGCTAATCTCAGCATTAAACTGTGTTTGATTAGAAAGCTATACCAAACCAAGCTGATGAAAGGCTAGGATATGCAGGATTACATAATGCACACCTTGGAAATGGTTGAACGCCTGAGATGTTAAGGCCCTTTTCATACTTGTGCGACTTGGAACTGCAAATGACAAGTCGTACTCTATTGCCCCTGCCATTGAAATGAATGGCAAGTGCCTCCGAAGCAGCTGCACACCGCCTCGGAAGCAAGGCGCGCCAGCACTTTTAACCCCTTCTGGGGGGGAGTTAAAAGCATGGCGCTCCCGACTAAATAGCGGAGCCATATCGCCAGTAAAACTCCGCTAAAACTAGCGGGGTTTTACTGCGACCGTGACCAGGCTACAGTGTGAAAGTAGCCTAAGGCTCTGTTCACATCTAGGCGTTGCTACTTACAGGCCTTTTTTGGGCGTCTTTTCAGGCTTTTTTTTCAGGCATTTTTAGTTTCATGAAACAATATATGAATACAGACAACATCATTTGTGAGTGTAATGTTCATACATTTAACATCACAACAACAGCTTATCTAAAACTTTTTCCTGGAAGGATCATAATGTAAAGCGATAATAATACATCTGTTTAAGGAAAAAGGAATGTATGAGCAGGGTGAAGGAGGAATGGAAGAAAGAAAGAGGGGGACAACAGAAAGAAAAGAGGTAAAAAGAAGTTCAGAAGAGTCCAAAGTTGTGATTCAGCCCCGGAAGGATTTCACATTGTAGGACCAGAGCACTTTTTGCAATTCGGCACTGCGTCACTTTAACTGACAATTGCGCAGTTGTGCAACGTTGTACCCAAACAAAATTTGCGTCTTTTTTCCCCCACAAATAGAGCTTTCTTTTGGTGGTATTTTATCCCCTCTGCGTCATTTCTGATCGCCGCTATAAATTAAAAAAGACCGGCAATTTTGCAAAGAAAAAACTGTTTTTCTTACTTTTTGCTAAAATACAAATCCAAAAAAAATATAAAAAACATTTTTTCATCGGTTTTGGACGATTTATATTCTTCCTCATATTTTTGGTTTAAAAAATCGCAATCGGCGTTTATTGATTGGTCTGCGCAAAAGTTGCCGCGTTTACGGATGATGAGAACTCATTTATGGGGTTTTTATTTATTTTTTACTAGTAATGGCAGCGATCTGCGATTTTTTGCTGTACTGCAATATTGCGGAGGACATGTCGGACCACTTTGACACTTTTTTGGGACCATTGGCATTTATACAGCGATCAGTGCTATAAAAATGCACTGATTACTGTGTAAATGCCATTGGCAGTGAAGGGGTTTACCTGCAGGGGGCGCTTTAAGGGTTAACTGTGTTCCCTCACTGTGTTCTAACTGTATTGGTGCTGCGCTGGCAGGGGGAGGGGAGTGATCACGGCTTCCATATACAGGAAGGCTGTGATCACAGCCCTTTCCCCTCTGTCAGAACGCAGATCCGTGTTTATGTACACGGACTTCCGTTCTCTCACTGCGGGGGGGCCATTGCGGGTAGCCAGCAGAGATCAATTCCGCCCTACCCGTTCCCTGGCCCCCCCGGAACACAGTGAGCGTGCGAGCGCCTCCGGTGGCGTGCGCTTACAGTGCTATTTATCATGGCCACCGTCAGGTGACGGCGTTTTGCGATAACGAGCCACCTTGCCGCCGTCACGCTGCAAGTGGTTAAAAAGAAGTAGTGAATCCCTAGCGGTCCAAGCGTCCAGAACAGGGGGAGCAGTAGATCATAGCATGCATTTTAAGGTGTCGGAGGTGGAAAAGTCAATCCGAACATACCAAAGGGTCTTGTATTTGTCGAAGGAAGCAGTGTCCATTACCAATATCTCCTCCATCCGCATCATGTCATTTAACATCGAAACCCACATAGCCAAAGAAGGAGGCATAACCGATTTCCAATGCAGTGGAATCAATTGTCTAGTTGCAGAAAGGAAGAAGCGAAGCAGGCCCTTTTTATGGGAAGTTATTGAGCCAGGCAGCATCCACACGAGTCCCACCTTAGGGGAGGGCTTCAGCGTCACGTTATACATGGAGTTATACACAGTGAAAATTTTTGACCAGAAGGGCTGAATCTTCTCACAGGACCACCAAATATGTAGATAGTTTCCTTCAGTGGATCCACACCTCCAGCTTTCAGGCATTTTTAGGCAGGCATTTTCAGTTGACAAGTGACCAATGAAAAGCAGTGTATTTTTTTACATTACATTTGCATAGTAACCTCCTCTTCATGATTTTGTGGTGTTTGATGTGTTTTGTTCGGATGTGCCAGTGTGCTCTCCTGCTTTTGTAGAGCATGGCGGCTAAATATGGATTTCTTGCATGTACAGCAGCTGCACTTTTGATGCTGGAGGAAGAGGAGAAAGAGAGGATGCGTAGATACTGGGTCCATCCTGTGATTGCTAATCGAGAACAGCATGGCCAGTCCTGGGCAATGTACACTGTGCTTCGTGTACACGAGGACAAATTATTCCAATACACACGGGTGTGCACGCACTAGTGCAATAAAAGTTTCTGCTTCTAGCAGAATAGAGCTGTCCTCCATCTTGCTGAGCTTGTGTAGGAAAGAGATGTGGCAAGGGCTGGACAAGGGGTGAAGCGCTCGGTGGAGAGCTGCTGTTTGAGCAGATTAGGAGCAACTAAACTCTTGTAAAATGCTCATGTATCACTTTCCAGTGTTTCTATAGAAGTCTATGGAGCCAAAACGCCTTTAATCTGCCAAAAAAGAAGCTCATGTACTTTTTTGAGAGACGGGCGTTTTGCCTGAGATGATAGAACGCTCAGATGTGAACAGGGGCCATTGAAATGAATGGGATTTGTCTTGTTAGGCATTTTTGGAGCTGAGGCTTAGAGCAGAAAAACACTCAGAAATGCCTAAATGTGAACAGGGCCTAAGCGCTGCTCACAGGTGAGTGACCCAGATCCAGGAAACTTTCAGCATACTGCAGGTGAGGAGGTGCACGCCCTGCCACTGCCAGCAGAGAGACCGCAATCAGAAAGGATCGAATGGCTGTACACTGACATCACTGCAAAAAATGCCTTTTTTTTGGGGGGGGGGGGTGGACACTTTCATTAATTAAGAAAAAAAAAAAAAACACTTTTGTACAATGTGAAAGATGATGTTATGCCAAGTAAATAGATAGCAATCAGAAAGGATTGAATGGCTGCACACTCACATCACTGCAAAAACAGCTTTATTGTATCAAAACCTAATCCATAAAAACATCCAACACAGACAGGCGTTGACGCGTTTCACACAATAGATCATGCTTTGTCAAAACCACATAGGGATGCATCTCCTCACCCAATAGAAATATACATAAATGGGCACAGGTGTTACTAATTATCCACTTACATCACACCCCAAACAGTCAAGTCATTTGTATACCCAAAGATTCCTGATAACAATAAAGACAAATAAAACATATTATAAACATCTAAAGGAAAAAGGTATAGACAAAATATACACTGAAATATATCAAAATACAGTAAACAAACCATTATGGTCGATATTCTTGTGTGTCACATCACATAAACATAAAGCCACAAACTCTATGTAAGAACGAAACACAGTGAGTGCATATCACTTCTGTCCACCACCTGAAGAGCGACACCAAACTGAATTACTTTACCATCTGTATAAATAAATCGCTCCCAGATTCTGGTGGCCAACACTTATGAATGCACTCACAGAAGAACACACAGAACATCCCAATAGGGTGAATGAGTGCAGTGAGCACATATCACACCTGCACTCCACCTGAAAAGCGACACCAAACTAGATTGTTTTCCGATTTGTATAAATAAATAGCTTCCAAATTCTGATGGCCAACAAGTGTGAATGCAACCACAGAAGAACACACAGAACTATCCAAAAAGGAGAGTGAGGGTGTGATCCCTGATACTCCAATTATGTCCATTTTCCACCATCTTCCCAAAACCCACAAGGGGTTAACACCCCTAACAGGACGTCCAATTGTGGCTGGGATTGAATCACTCAACAAACAATTAGGTTTGTGGGTTGATTACCAATTGCAGCCACCAGTTAACCACTTCCCGCCCTGCCTATAGACAAATGACAGCCGGGCGGTGGTTCAGTTATCCTGACTGGATGTCACATGATGTCTGCCAGTATAACCCGCGATCGTGTGCCCGTGGGGGGCGCGCAGTGTGGCGATCGGTGGTCCGGTGTGTCAGTCTGACACCGCATTACCGATCTTGGTAAAGAGCCTCCGTCGGAAGCTCTTTACTATATGATCAGCCGTGACCAATCATGGCTGATTACAGTGTAAATAGGAAGAGCCGTGTATCAGCTTTTCCTCTATTCACGTCTGCAGACGTGAGTAGAGGAGAGCCGTTCGCTGGCTCTTCTGACAGGGGGGTCTGTGCTGATTGTTTAACAGTGCAGCCCCCCCCTGCGGACCGCCACTCAAGACCACCAGGGAGCTCGCCCAGGGACAACGGGGGAGCCCACACAGGGACCACCAGGGAGACCATCAGGAGGCCACCCAGTGACCACCAGGGAGACCATCATGAGGCCACCCAGGGACCAACAGGGAGCCCACCCTAGACCACCAGATAAGGGTCATACAATGCACTGTAGTGATGGCATTGTGCCCATATGTGATGCCTGCCAGTGCCTCCCTAATAGTGCTATCTACCAGTGCTGCGTACCAGTGCCACCCATCAGTGCCACCTATTAGTGCCCATCAGTGCCACCTATCAGTGCCCAGTGCCACCCATCAGTGCCGCCTATGAGTGCCCATCAGTGCCGCCCATGAGTGCCCATCAGTGCCCATCAATGATGCTTATCGTGCCGACTATCAGTGCCCATCAGTGCTGCATATAAGTGCCACTTCATCAGTGCCACCTCATCAGTGCCATCTCATCAGTGCCAATCAGTACTGCCTCATCAGTGCCCGTCAGTGCAGCCTCATCAGTGCCCATCAGTGAAGTTGAAAACGTACTTATTTACAAAGTTTTGTGACAGAAACAAAGAAAAACTTTTTTTTCAAAATTTTTGTTTTTTTGTTTATTTTTAGCTCAAAAAATAAAAACCATAGAGGTGATTAAATACCACCAAAAGAAAGCTCTATTTGTGGGGAAAAATGATAAAAATTTAATTTAGCTAAATGTAGCATAATCACGCAATTGTCATTCAAAATGCAACAGCGCTGAAAGTTGAAAATTGGTCTGGAGGGAAATGGGGGAAAGTGAATGGTATTAAAATGGTTAAACACCTCCCGAGTTATCTCAGGGATACTAAACAACTTTTGAATATTATGGATCAGATGACATGGTAACCAGGTGATGTATGGATTACATGCGATGTATCAATTCCTTAATTCCTCATGGTCTGGGTTTACAAGCGGTGAGTAAGGATGGGCTTGAGCATGTTCGCAACTGCACGTGCCCGAGCCCACCAGAAAGTTTACACTGCACAGCGCTAATCACAGGCAGTGAGACATTTCCTGATGCACGGTTGCAGTTGTGAACACGCCTGAGCTAGGGTTGCCACATCATCCCTTTAATCCAGGACACATACTAATTACATAGGTTCTGTGGCTGATTAAGGTGGTAATTAAACTCACTCGATGCCTTATCTGCATTAAATTAGCCTCAGAACCTGTGTAATTCTCATGTGTCCTGGATTAAAGGGATGATGTTGCAACCCTAGCCTGAGCCCATCCTTAGCGGTGAGTTTCTTTCTGGATCTATACAGTAATTATTCTCCAATTCACAAAGAGTTCATCATAGAGTGTCTGGATTACTTGCTTTTTACCCTCTCTCGCCAACCTATATATGGGTTGGTGGGAGAGGGTCCGCATCTTTGGGGATGGGAACCCGTTCCATCACGCCATCACAGCTGACCCCCCGCCTCGCACCAAGCTATATAAGCCTTCCAGGTGCAGTGGTAAATTTTGCGAGAAGTACACTTGCGAGCCTTCAACAATGTAGGGATCACTGAGTCAGCGACTCCCCTGTCTCTTAGCACCTGGGACTCAATAGCCAAGCCGTCAAAGCCAGCGAGGGTAAAGCAGGGTGCAAGGTGGGCCCCTGAGACAGAAGATCGTCTCGCAGCGGGAGTCGCCAAGGGGCGTCTGCCGCCATTTGCACCACGTCAGCGTACCAAGAGCGCCGAGGCCAATCTGGAGCCACCAGGATTATTGGTATCCCCTCCGCCACTATCCTGCGTATCAATCACGGTAACAGTTTTATCGGAGGGAAGGCGTACAGAAGGCGGTAACGGCCCCAGGGGGCCACCAGAGCGTCCATGGCCACTGCCAACGTATCCTTTGTTCTGGACACGAAGGTCTCCACCTTGTGATTGAACCGAGATGCCATGATATTCACGTCCGGCGTCCCCCATCTGCGGCAAATCTGGTTGAACACCTCCGGGTGGAGAGACCACTCTCCCTGGTCCAGCGTCTGGCGACTGAGAAAGTCCGCCTGCCAGTTCTCCACACCTGGAATGTAAATGGTGGAGATTGCCGGAACGTGACGTACCGCCCAACGCAGTATCAGAGCTGCCTCCGCCGCAGCTGCTGGACTCCTTGTGCCGCCCTGATGGTTCACATACGCCACTGCTGTGGCATTGTCCGACTGAATTCGAATTGGATGACCCTGCAATCTCACATCCAGTGAAATAGGCACAATCTGATTGCTCTCAGCTCCAGTACATTGATGGGGAGATGAGCCTCCTGTGCCGACCAACGGCCCTGGGCAGACAGTTGCCCCAGGATCCCTCCCCAGCCTGAAAGACTGGCATCCGTGGTGATGATCACCCACTGAAGGGGCAGGAATGACCTTCCAGAGTCAGGGCCGAGTCCCGAAGCCACCAGGTCAGAGACGCCCTGGTATGGGAGCTCAGACAAATCAGAAGGTCCAAGGACCGAGGTGACCTGTCCCACCGAGCCAGAATTGCTCGCTGAAGGAGACA
This sequence comes from Glandirana rugosa, assembly GCA_018402905.1. NCBI lineage: Eukaryota > Metazoa > Chordata > Amphibia > Anura > Ranidae > Glandirana > Glandirana rugosa. The sequence goes on from BLSH010095757.1 coordinate 236,429, forward strand.
AGTGTGACTCTGGGTGAATGGTGTCGCCTCGAAAGACGAGACCATGAGCCCCAGCACCTGCATACAGAACCGTAATGAAGACTGATGGTGCGACAGGAGGGTTCGCACTGCCAACTGCAGAGACAGCAACTGGGCTGGAGGGAGGAACACCTTCGCCTGCTCTGTGTCCAGAATCAGACCCAGATACTCCAGGCGACGGGATGGAGACACCGTCGACTTCTGCAGGTTGAGTAACCAGCCGAAGCCCTGCAGCGAGGTCATTGTGATTCTCACATACTCCTCCAGAGCCGAGGCGAACTCCGCTCGCAGGAGCAGGTCGTCTAGGTAGGCTACTACCACAATGCCTCTCTGCCACTGCAAAGCGCAGGAAGCGCTGATGCCATGGACAAATGGGTACATGGAGGTACGCATCCCTGATGTCCAGAGATGCCAGAAATTCCCCCTGATGAAGGGCGGCCACAACTGAGCGGATAGATTCCATCCGGAATTTCCGCGCCCTGACATACCGGTTCAGGGCCTTCAGGTCCAGTACTGGCCGAACCCCCCCCTTTTTTGAGAACTACGAATAGATTTGAGTAAAAACCTCGAAACCTCTCTTCTGGAGGCACTGGCATGATCACCCTCTGGTCCGAAAGTGCTTGGACAGCCCCGAAAAGGGCCTCCCGGCTTGCCTGCGGGAGCCCTAAGTTCGATGGGAAGAACCTGTCTGGGGGTAGAGTGTTGAACTCTATCCTGTACCCGGTGGACACCACTTCCCGGATCCAACGGTCGGGAATGTGAGCCAGCCACCGATCTGCGAACCCCAGAATACGTCCCCCCACCCGAATCCCAGGTGGGGGCAACCCATCAGGCTGAGGAGGACTTGTCCTCCGCCTTTCCGGTTTTGCGCTGCCACTGCCATTTTCCGGCCCCTGGAGCGACCTTACCCGGGCGGGTCCCTTTACCCATTGCGCTCGAGGCGCGAAAAACCTCTTCTGATCCGAGGGAGGAGGTCCCTGTCTACGGCGAAACTCACGCCTCCGGGGCTCTGGGAGGAAGGTACTCTTACCTCCCGTGAAGTCCTTAATGATCTCATCCAAACGTGGACCAAATAGACGTCCACCTTGAAAGGGGAGGTCAGCAAGACCTTTTTTGGAAGCATGGTCACCGGACCAAGAACGCAACCAAAGTATCCGTCTGAGGATAGCGGCAAAAACCGCTATTCTGGATAACATTGGCAGTAAATCAACGGCCGCATCACAAAGGTACTTGAAACCTTGGAGCAAAAACTCAGCCCTCTGCGGCGCATTCATCAGGCGGCCGCATTCCAGATCATTCTGGAGCTCCGCCATACGCTCATACAGATGTTGCGCCGCCATGGCGGACGCTAGGGCTGGCCGCACGGTAGAACCTGCCACCAGGAATAGCGACCTTAAAAGCGCCTCTGTCTTTCTATCAGCGGGGTCCTTAAAAGAAGGAGTCCCTTCCAGAGGAATGGTCGTCACCTTATTAAGGCGGGCTATCGGTGGGTCCACCACAGGCGATTCCCATTTTTTCAAAAAACTTTCCTCAAAGGGATAGTGAGCAGCGAAACGTTTTGACAGCGAAAAAGAATGCTGCGGACGTTGCCATTCATGATAAAGAAAATTATCAAAAAATTGATCGTAGGGGTAAGCCTAGGGGGCCTAGAGGACCCACACACATACGCAGAAGACTGCGATTCGCCATCCTGGCTCAGTCGCAGTGTAGTGCGAATGCCAGTGATAATGGCGGCGACCAACGCTTTTTCGGGCGCAGCCGCCGCCCCCTGATCCTCTTCACCGTCCGATGGGCCCAGTTCCACATGAGATAGGTCCACTGGGGTCCCTGAGACCCCTGAGGCCACTTCCGGATCAGAATCCTCCCCTGATGAATAAAGAGGAGGAGGGGGACACTTCTTGGGGGCCTGTTGGGCGACATCTGCCCGGGGGAGAAATTCACTAAAGACCACCCGCAGCTGGTCCAAAAAAGCCCCTTGCGCAGATTGCGCCGCTGCTGATGCTTCCTCAGCAGGTTCAGCAGTATAATCTGCCATCGTTCTCCCCCAGAACCATCTTAGTGACACACAGGTGCTAAAAAGAGGATGAAGCACCCCCACACTGCCGCACACCACCGCCCCACAGCACACCAGGGAACCCAGGAGGACTGAATCCGCCGTCACCAGCACCCACAGGGGAGCCCAGCTATACTTGCTGTTTTACCTGTAACCCTGGAGGATCGTCAGAATAGCCGCACTGTCAGATCACCACCGTTCCACAGAGAAGGGAAAAATGCTCCACACACGTTTTTGCAGAGGCATGTGGTCAAAATGGCCGCCGTTAAACACTAGACGTCGAAAACCCCTGTACAGGAACGTGCAGTACCGCAAACGGCCACTCCGAGCGCTAGAGGGAAAGGCCCATAGGCTCAATATGTCTGCGGCTACGGCAAAATGGCGGCCGATCGCCGCATGGCGGCAAAAAACAAAACGAACGGCTCCAGACGATCGGGTGCGGTGCGGGGGGAAGGGGGGGGTGTGAAGGGGTGAACAGGAGCTCCACGCGCCCCTACCGGCGGCTACCCAGAAAAAAAATATTTTTTTTTTTCGGTCATCGGTCCCCCTTCCACCCCTGAAAAAGGGGGGAAGGAAGGAACTCTCACTCACCACTCCGGATGAGCGCCGTGGGTAGCCACCCAGTCGCAGACCTTCCGCCCCTGCTTGGACGGTATGCTGCAGGCCAGAAAATTGCCCTACCCGAATCGCATCCACGGCTGGGCGTAAGTGGGGGTCACCCCAGGCCGCCCGCACGGAACGGGCATGATGCGGCGGGTCCCCATACCGCGGAACTGGCTCGCATCTGTGGGGCCAGGTTGGGGAAAGTACAGAGCCCATGGACTCTCTATGCCCCGACCGGCTTCTTGATAGCAGATCAATGCTTGATAGAAGTCAAATACAATAAAAGAAAAAATAAATAAAAAACGGTCACAAAACAGGACCGCAATTCCCCTAAGGGAAGCCAGGTCAACTCCTTGCAAACTAGGCATTGAAACTGCTGAGCTATGCAATGGAGAGGGTTTATGTGGGAAGAGAGGATGGCCCCATGGGAGGGGCCAGCTGTTCTTTTCCTTGCCTAGTTAACTCCTAGTGGGACAAGCATAAACCCACACGTCATGAAGAGCTGCGTCTGTCAGTGAACGATAGGAGAAATTCAACTATTCCCTTGGGGGTTCTAAGTAATTTTCTAGCAAACAAACACTGATTTTTACATGTAGGAGAGGAAAGTCAGAATACATAAGCCTAAAACAGAAATCATGAATAGTGACTGTGCTTCTGTCGCAGAGTATGTGTTAAAGACAAAAAATAGGAATAAAAACAGTAAGGCCTCATACACACGGACGTTTTTTGACGCCGGTGTTTTCTGGCGTTTTTTGCAACTCTCCATGTTAGTCAATGGCCCCATAAAAATGCCAAAGTTTTTGAGCTGTAGAGGGCGTCGGCGTTAGTGAGCTGTAACTAGAACCCACGGGCATCATGTTCTGAGGCTGTAACGTCTTGGCGTTTTTTGACGCCGACGCCGCAAAACGCTCACTAACGCCCACTAACGCCGTACCAGCGTTAACCGGCGTTTTTTGACGCCAACGTTTTTAGGTTGAAAAATAGCAGACGGTTGATTTAAAAAAAAAAAAAAAAAAGCCTATTGACACCAACGCTCACTAACGCCGATGCATAACACCGAAAAACGCTGTTTCTTTCCCCTGACGTTGGGCCCGACGTTTTATACGCCCGTGTGTATGAGGCCTTACATGCAACAAGAAACACATGAATGTTTTGTGTGCAAGAAACAAGATCATTTAAAAGCAGATTGCAGAATCTGGAAAGCTAGAATGCAAAAACTAAACTACAAAAGTGTAAAGGAAGAAACTGATTTTGCTTCAGATAATGAATATGATTTTCAATCCAAAAGTTGCACCTCATCTTTGCAGGCATGGTGTGTTGATTCAAGAGCTACAAGTCACATGACAAATGACAGAAATTTCTTTATTCACATTGACCAGAGGAAAACAGAAAAAAACAATTACAGCTAATGGGCAAAAAATGCAATCAGAAGGAATAAGAGGCAGTTTCCTTTACTGTCCTATTTCCCAGAGTGTCACCAGAAAGATACCTGTGAAAAAGCTCCTCTATGTCACTGCTCTTGAAACTAATCTTTCATCAGTGAAGAAGCTCACAAAACATGGCAATGTAGTGACCTTCCAAAATGACAGTTATGCCTTCGCAAAAGGGGAAATCTTACTTGCAAAGGATAAAATTACAGATTAACTGTATCAGCTGAACTGCAATGAGGTGGTTAATACTGCCAAAGAGGAAAAACATTCAAACTGCGTTCATGCATGGCGCATATGACTTGGACACAGAAATATTGACATAATACAGAAATTAACAGAGAAAGACTATTCAAGTGCAATAAAAATGAGTCCATGTTTTAAAACAATGAACTGCACCAGTTGTATAAAAGGAAAAATGCCTTTCCAAAGCAGAGTAAAGGCAGAACTAAAAAAAACCTCTGGATTTAATTCATTCAGATCTTTGTGTTCCAATTGAAAAATTCACTTCGGGCAAGAAGATATTTTCTCACTTTTATAGATGATTACTCCAGGTATACTGGGGGGGGGGGGGTTGTTGATGGCGGTGTTGTTGGGGGAATGGCTGGTCTTAGTGCATCATTCATCAATGAT
>BLSH010095757.1:268640-280508 GCA_018402905.1 Glandirana rugosa
CAGCTGCCCCCCCGACCCCCCCCCCCCCCGATTCACTTACCTGAGCCCGATCGTCCCTGCCTAGCAGCTCCAGCCAGTGTCTCGGGTCCTCATTGGATAGATTGATAGCAGGGGAGCCATTGGCTCCCGCTGCTGTCAATTAAGCCCAGTGACGAGGGAGGCCGAGTCCTGTTGTCTGTGTCAATAGACGCAGCAACAGGACATGGGAGCGCACCCGCACGGGTGACCCCAGGGAGAGCGCTTCCCTGAAGGGTCACTTGAGAAGAGGAGAAGCCAGGAGCGCTGCTGGGGGACCCGAGAAGAGGAGGATCAGGGCCACTCTGTGCAAAAGCAACTGCACAGGGGACGTAAGTGTAACATGTTTGTTATTTTAAGGGAAAAAAAGCGAACCTTTAGTATTGCTTAAACTGCTCCCCATCGGTAGATTATGATGGCAGGGGTGGAGCGTTGGTAGAGGGGGAGGAGAAGAATCAACACAAGGGACACATTTTACTAACTGTATGCTATCTCCACTGTGCTGATTTTTTAGTTTTTATTTGTAGCTAGACTTAGGTTTTAACAAAGTATGTATGTTCACTTTTTTTCCTGTTGTAAAATATCACAAATTACAGTTTCTGTCCACAATGACTTTTTCAATTTCCAACACACATTATTTAACAGTTTCTGACATCACAATTTTTTTTAGTGTGATTTGGAGTGATTAAAAAAAAAAGAAGCTAGGAATAGGACTTACATCTTCTAGTGAATGATATTGCTCATAGTAGGAGACGGGACCGCGTTGGCCAGTAGTGTCATTGTATGTTTGCTGGTGAATGAGCTCCTGGGCATTCTGAACCAATACTCTAGAACAGATATTCGTGTGTTAGTATTCATTGAGACTGACATGTAAAATGGCTAACATAGAAGCTGTGCATGACTTACGTGTAGGTGATTACAGATTCCTTTAACTGAAATTTGACTTCTTCCACAATAGATGCATTTACATAGAAATGAACTTCTTTGTTCTTTTCTATGTGTTCAGGTGAATCAGGCTTCCACAGAACAATCTAAAAATAAAATTAACAAATAAAATAGGAGTCTGTAAACATTAAAATGAGTTTATCAGGTAGAAACATTACAGGCAGAGATTCACTTTGAAGCCTAAAGCCTGGTACACATGATGAGATTATCGGATGAATGATCATGTTTTTTTTTTGCATGCTAGTCTCCATACCAAAAACAAATAGGTTACTAATGTACAAAAAGTCTCGTACAACAGAATAAAAATTCAAAAGTGATGTCATGTATTTGTATTGTATTTTCGGATGCAAACTGTACTGATTAAACGAAAATCATACAATCTGGTATCATATGAGAAAAATTGTCGTGTTTGTCCCTTCGGAAATTTTTGGACGAAAGCTGTTTACTAACGATCAGATTATCGTACAATCGGGGGGCATGACTGGATGTGAGAGTGTGAGCATACTGTGAGTCAGAGCTCGGATTTTGTGAGGTTTCTAGCGAAGGAGAGAGGAGAAAGCTGACCCCCTTCAGCCCAGGTTCACACTCAGTGCAGGAATGAAATGGTGCGAGTTCAGCTGAACTCACACCATTTCATTCCCGCATGTCAGTCCCGATTTCAGCTGCGATTTCACAGGCATCTGTGCGGGTTTCTGCACAAATGCCTATGGAAATCGCACCTCTAAATAGCAAAAAGTAGTACAAGAACTACTTTTTTGAAATCGGTCCGGCGTTGCATCGATTAGGACAGTGCCATTGCCAGCAATTGCCGCCGATTTGGCATGCAATTTGACATGTCAAATCGCATGCCAAATCGTGTCAGTGTGAACCAGGGCTTAAGCTGAGATTAGGAGACGGAGGAGTTGAGTAACTGAAGCTGGGAATCCCAGCAAACTTCCCCCACAGTGTGCACTTCCAAACGGACGGACAGATTGGAGCTGCAAGTCCCTGTAACAGCCCAAGGGCTTCAGCAAGCACACAGACACCTATAGATAAAGTGATGGAATCTGTTTCCTCTGTTCCCTCTAGCTCGGATATCATGACAGCTATTAAGACATGCAGTGAGACTCTTACAACAAAAATTGATTCATTGGCAATTGATATCAATATAATGAAGCATGAATTTGAGAAGGTTAAATCAAGGATATCAGAGGCTGAAATCCGAATTTCAGCGGTGGAAGATACAGTAAGAACAGATAATAAAGAACTGCAAAATTTAAAAGGGCAAATCCGTGCTTTGCAGAAAAGAGCTGTGGATACAGAAAGCAGGTTAAGGAGAAATAATATCCGTATCATAGGTTTGCCCGAATGAGCAGAGGGGGTTAAACCAGTGGAATTTGCAGAAAAACTCCTAATAAGTGTCCTGGGACTTACAGATATATCAGCCACTTTTGTGGTGGAGCGAGCACACAGAATTTCCGTTCGATCCCCTAAACCTGGGGGCTTTACAAGTCCCTTCCTTCTTCGATTGATGAACTATAGCAGGGGTCTCCAAACTATGGCCCTCCAGTTGTTCAGGAGCTACAATGCCCATCATGCCTAGTCATGATTGTGAATGTCAGAGTTTTACAATGCCTCATGGGACGTGTAGTTCCACAACAGCTGAAGGACCTTAGTTTGGAGATCCCTGAACTATAGGGATCGGGACCATATTTCAACAACAGCCCAATCGAAGACAAATTTGCAGTATGAAAATGCTATTGATTTTTTTTCCTGACTATCCCCCTGATATACAGCAACAACACAGAGCCTACTCGGAAGTACGGAAGAGAATGCGGGATAAGGGGATTACATTTAAAATCCTTTACCCTAGCAAATTAAGGGTCACAGATGGTGATCATACCCATTTTTTTAAAACATTGAGAATGGTTGGATACTTGATAGAAGATTCATGGACATATATTTGAGTTTATTCAGTGAAGGGGGGGGGGGGAGAGGATAAGGGAAAAATTTTTTATTTTTTATTTTTTATTATCATTTATTTATTTATTTTTTTGTTTGTTCACAAAGTGGCACTGAGGTAAAATTTCAAAATAAAATATCAATTTATAATGAACATATAAGAATAGGATCACATAAGAAAAGTTTTTTGCTATTTACATAATGCATAATATGGGAAATGTTGATTAGTATGATACACTTTTTGTTGGAGGTTTTATGGTGTAAGGAAATTGGGGAAACACTTTTTCTTGTTCCCTTTATTTATTTATTTTTTATCTCTCTTTTTATTGGGTGTATTTAGTTTTGGAAATATATATATTTTTTTGGCATAAGATTATGCAGTAACACTTTGTAATGTTAAGAAATACTTAACTCTTTAAAACAAGAAGATAAATAATTATTAATGAGGAGATATAAGCACAAATGAAAGGCAATTATGTTTTTTTTCCACTAGATATGCACTAAACATAATATGATTCACAGGTGTAAGAGGTTTCATGTATAGACTTTTTTTTTTCATGGAAGTAATTTTATAAATGTCAGATCCCACGATCAGATTAAAGTGCTGGGTATAGAACTAGCTATAGTCAGTTGGTAAATTGGTAGGGTACAGGTCTCTTCTACTTCCCTGCCATGTCTTGGTATGTTTGTTTTTCAGGGAGGGGAGTAGAAAAGGACAGGGTAAATGTTTTGTTGGGGGGTAAAGTTTTTTTGTGATTTGGGGATGTATGGAAGGGAAATGGTGTGGTTTGATATACCTATTGATATACGCTGGAGCTCCTAAGGGTTTCAAACTATCTTGGAGTTGTTTTAGACATTTATTGACTTGGCATGATGTCAAGCAAGAATGACTACTTTTCTGTCTTATCATGGAATGTTCGTGGGCTGAATTCTAAGTTTAAACGGGCATTGATGTTTCAGTATCTAAAACATTTTAGCCCACATATAATATTATTGCAGGAGACACATTTAATGGAAAGGAAATCAATTACATTAAAAAAACCCTGGATTCAAAAAACTTATCATGCTACTTACTCCTCATATGCTAGAGAGGGTTGTCAGCTTTAATTAACAAATCTTTTCCTGATGTAATTGAGAACATATATACCGATTCACAGGGTAAATATGTTATCATGGTGTTTACACTATGGCAACAAAAGTATGTTAGAGCAACAATTTATATACCCCCTCCATTTTCTGCTGAGAGACTAAATGCAATATTGGAGAGAATTATCCGGCACTGTCCAGCAAAGCTACTGTTTATGGGAGATATTAATTCTATAATGTCCCCAAATTTGGATAGACCAAGCCTCCCTAAACAGTACTGAATGGAATTGTATAATTGGGCACACGCGGCAGGAGTTACAGAAGTTTGGAGATGGAAAACCAACAAAAAGAGCATATTCATGCTTTTCCACCTCCTATAAAACTTTGCCTTGAATCTAGCTTTTGCAAATCCAGCTTTGTTGGCAGACATTATGGAAGCCACATATCTACCGAGCGGTCTTTCGGACCATTGCCCTCTCCAGCTGGTAGTCCGTACCCCTCCTTCAAAAAATGCATCATTATGGAGACTGGGACCCCAGTGGGTCTCTCACTCTGAGATAGAAGAAAAAATGCCATTAATAATAACCGAATATTGGGAAAATAATGTTAGATCATCCTCTCCAGATGTTGTATGGAATGCTTCTAAGGCATTTGTGCGGGGTCAATATATTTCAGCTATAGCGTTGGTTCGGAAGGGACAGAAGACTAATACATGGTCTTTACAAACTCAACTGGAACTCCGAAAGGAAATATATAGCTCTGATCCCAATACTAAGAATTTTGATCTACTAATGGCTGCTCAAAGGGATTTGCATTTACATATAACAGAAATAAGCAGATTAGATTTGTATAAAAATAGGCAGAAAGTTTTTGAACAGGGAGATAAAAATGGAAGGTTTTTTGGAATGTTAGCACAACAAGATTATCCAGTTACACTTATATCGGAAGTTAAAACTCCTGAAGGGAAAATGGTTTCCAACCCAGAATAAATCTTGGGGATTTTTAAGCAGTTTTATAGCTCTTTATATGCCTCCACACTCCCCCTTGACTTCCAGCCAGGGGACCTGTCTGTCCCTTTGGACCGGATAGTGCTAGGATGGTTGTCGGATAGGGAGAGCGAGATGAGATCCAGAAGGCTATAAGCACTTTTCCGAGTGGAAAGACTCCGGGTCCAGATGGACTCTCTATTGAACTTTATAAAAAGTATGGAGATATTTTATGGATATATTTTGTCAGCAGATTGGCCTCTACAAACTCAGTAGTGCCTAAAAATGCCTAAAATGGAAAGCAACAGAGCATGTGCAGAACAGGGATTAGACAGTGTATTAATGGATTTTAAACAGTATAGGGGCTTTTTTGAATGTTTTACATAGCTATACCTGCAAAAGGGGCCAGCCTGAAGTGATCTAGCAGGACTTCATTTTCTGACTAAAGTTCCACTTTAACCACTTCCCGATCACCCGCCACAGTTATACTGCGGCAAGGTGGTCGGATAGCACGAACCGCCCTCACTGTACGTTGGTTCGTCCATGTGGTATAGCGGGCACGTGCGTGCTCCCTGCACACCACGGGAGCTTGCCCACAGGTCCAGCGGACTCGATTTCCACCAGCAACCCGCAATCGCCATGTACAGAGGCAGAACGGGGATCTGCCTATGTAAACAAGGCGGATCCCCATTCTACCAGATGACAGGGCAGAGATCTTCTGTTCCCAGTGATCGGGAACAGCTATCTCTACCATGTCCCAATAAGCCCATCCCTCCTACAGTTAGAACGGATGCAGGGAACACACTTAACCCCTTGATTGCCCCCCTAGTGTTAACCCCTTCCCTGCCAGTGTCATTTTTACATTGACCAATGCCTTTTTATAGCGCCATTCAATGTAATAATGTCATTGGTCCCTAAAAAGTGTCATTTGGGGTCAGATTTGTCCGCCACAATGTCGTAGTCCGGCTAAAATATACAGATCGCTGCCATTACCAGTAAAAACAATAAAAAAATAAAACTCCCTAAATCTATCCCATAGTTTGTAGACGGGATAACTATTGCGCAAACCGATATCAATCAATATACTCCTATTGCGATTTTTTTTTACCAAAATATGTCGAAGAATATATATATATCGGCCTAAACTGATGAATACATTCGTTTTTTTATTTTTTTTTTTCGATATGTATTATAGCAGAAAGTAAAAAAAATTTGTTTGTAGCGCAATAAACAAAAACCGCAGAGGTAATCAAATACCACCAAAAGAAAGCTCTATTTGTGGGAAAAAAAGGACGTCAATTTTGTTTGGGTACAGCGTTGCACGACCACGCAATTGGCAGTTAAAGCGACGCAGTGCCGTATGGCAAAAAAATTACCTGGTCATTAAGGGGGAAACCTTCCGGTCCTTAAAGCAGACTTCCACCCACAAATATATCTTTATATATTTCAAATCCTCTATGCATGATCGGAAAAAAAAATTATACTCACCCTAAGTGCCCTGTTGCTATGTGGTCCCTGTAATCTTCCACTTCCTGATCTGCGGCACTCCGCATCACTTCCTGCTTCGCCTGGGTTCATGGGAGATGTGAGTCATCATTTCCCATGAGGCTGTGGGCATCCCTGAGCTGTAAAATTTTGTGGGGGAGTGACATGTTATTTATTTTGCCATAACAACGGGGTGGGACCTTCCTCCGTTGCCACCCATTGTTATGGCAACAAGACATATAATCGAGAGGTGCATGCTGGTTACCCACTCGAGGAGGGTGCGAGTGGGCCTCACATGCCCACAGCTAAGATGGGAACTCCAAGTAAAGAAAAAAATCAGCAATGTAAGTACAGAATAAATAGGAAGACTACCCGGATTTTAAGCTATCAATTATGTTATTTATGTAATTAATACTGACTAGGTGGATGCCAGAAAAAAAAATTATGTGGAGTGGAACTCTGCTTTAAGTGGTTATATTAGAGTTAAACCCTCCTATCTTTTACAACCAAGAAAGCTGCTTCTGTTTGAACTGCAACTACCATGATGATGCACATGTGATCAGTTAAAACACCAGCCATATGATGGTTTGACAGTTTGGTTGAGGACACAATCAAATAAAACTGTTTTTGAAACTGGCAAATCAATGGGTTTAGTTCCACTTTATGATTTACAGCTGGGGCTTTGGGCTTCAGCAAAACGGCAGCCTCCAGCAAGAAGAAACAGGAGCAATGCTGGAGGCAATTTACAGCACACAATAATGTTGGTAGCATAATTATTAATGTGGAATGGATGTTCCTTGCTAAAGAACATTATTTTTTATTAAGTTGTTATGAATAAAGTTCCACTTTATTGCAGTCTTGTCATTAATACATTGTTAAAAACAATTGTATTAATCGCCTAGTCAGAGAACACCTTGTACTCATTTAAAAAAAATATGGGGTTCTTCATGAATGGCAGTGGTGCTGAGCCTCTCAGCTCATGACCTTGAAGAGTATGGCGATCACCATAGTGCTACAGTGATTTTCAGTTTCCACAGCGATCTCTCAGGTATGATATGTAAATACTGACATTGGTCAAAGTTCAACCAATATAACTATGCAATAAAGATCATACTTAGAGTTCAGCTTTAAAGTGTGTCTATAGCAATAAGTATTTAACAGTTTAGGTTAGAGTAGCAAATGGGTGTTTTGGGCATCTGTGCCTCATTCTGGGAAAATCCCTTCTCTTTGTGTTCCACAACACACAATGGTTGGTGACAGGAGATGTCTCCAAAGTCATGGAAAATTAAGATGAAGATGGACTAAACTATCTCTATCATTGGTAGGGCGTGCAAATCGGATAAAAATGTTTTGGGCCCCACAGTTACTTGATATTTTGCACAAATCACGATTGTGGATACTGCTTAAACTGTTTAAAAAAATAGATTCTATATTTTGCGTGTTGTTATGAAAGGGTCAAAATCCTAGAATGAAACTTTCTACGTTACAACTTCCTAAAGATAGGGGTTGATTGGCTGTGCCAAATGGTAGAACGTATTTTTTAGCTGCTCAACTACAACAGGTGGCAGGATGGGGATCCATGGATTGAATGAACCTAATTCAGGCGCTACTGTTAGGTAGATACTCCAGTTATCACTTAATAGCCCAGTTAGAATTAGACTCATTTGTTCACGCCTTGCAATGTCCCATCCTAATATTGATGCATAAAGTGTGGCAGGAAATGAGACATATTAATGCAATATGTGGATATATCAGTCTACTCTCCTCTATGGGACAATGTTAAATACAAAGATATTTGTAAAGTGGGAGGATTTGGGGTATGGAGAGATTCAGGGATTTATCTAGTTCAAGAACTACAAATAGAATATTTATTGCCTTCTCATACCCTTTTCCAATACCTACAATTATGACACGCTTTACAGGCTCATTTTAAAGATAATAACAAGCTAAAGATACAAAGTACGCCACTCATAGATCTCCTTGCAAAGACACAAGCTAAGAGGGGTCTTATCTCTACTATATATACCCGTCTGACTGGACAATCCCAGAGGGAGATTATTTGTCCAGCTAGAAAGGGATGGGAAAGAGACCTGGGATCTATTACAGATGAACAATGGCAGAATATTTTGGAACAAGTACAGCTAGCATCTGTATCACCACAGCAATGCTTAACCCAATTGTTCATAATTTACAGAGTGTATAGGACCCCAATTAAGTTGCACCAAAGGGGTAGGCAAAAAAAATCAGAATGCCCTTGATGCTTGAGATCGTCAGCTGATTTATTTCTTATGTTATGGAAATGCCCTAAATGCCCTAAATTGATAATATACAAATACAATTAGATCCTAAGCTATGTCTACTGGGTTATTTAGAAAAATAAATATATACACCAGCAGTTAGGACACCTATTAATAAGATGTTATTCATAGCACAGAAGATGATTGCACAAAAATAGATATCTCCGGACGTTCCTACATATGAGGATTGACGGACGCAGGTTAATGATACCTTATTGAAAGAATGGCAGGTGCATCGGAATAGGGGTCTACTAAGTTAATTTCATAAAATTTGGGAACCGTGGTTTGTGATGCCAGGTATGATACCCTTTACTATAGCTTTAAATGGAACTGTGGAGGTGGACAGATTTTTTGCTAGATATAGAATGGGTGGGGGAGGATAATTTAGGTTAAGAGGAAAAGAAACAAAGATAAATAAGAATTACATTTGTAGAAATAAAATATAGCTAACTACTCCAAAGGAATAAGGTTAGGAAGAAAGTAAGAGTAACGGAAAAAAGGAGAAAGAAAGGAAGAAAGACCTAACACTTTTACCAATATGGAATTAGCGATATATAAGTAAGTGCAAACTTAAAGTGGATGTAAGCCCACCACTCACCCAGTATAAACTAATGACACAGTATTAATGTATATATACATGCAAGCCTCCTGCATGTATCCCTACCTTGCAAATGTTACCCCCTTCAGCAGTAGCAGCCCCACAAAACTCTGGAATTAGTGGGTAGGTATCTTTGCTGGAGCTCGTGGGGGGAGTTGTGATGTCACAAGACCCCCCACCTGCCCCTACACTCCCATTCTCTCCTATTCCTGAGTTTTGAGAAACATCCTGTCAAAACTCATGAAAGTCACCACATTACTTCAGCATGCCCAATCATGCTGAGGTGTGGAGCAGCCAATCCTGGGAGAGCTGGAGAAGAAAGGAGGGGGTGTTGTGAAGCTCTGTATGCTCGTGCATGAGATAAGGAAATTACCTGTCACTCACACAGCATGGGGAAGAAACGTCTCCTATTTCTCTGTAAGACTTTTTTTTTTCTTACTGAAAAAAGATAAGAGGATTGCTCAGAGCTGGATTGACTCCATGTGGCAAGATTGGGCACAGATGACATGACATCCTACACTGTACTCTACTAGGCAGAAGTCTTATTTAAAAAAAATTCAGGTTTACATCCACTTTAATTGGAAAATAATAAGAAATATAATGGTGTAGAGCCTTTTTGTTTCAAAAACCTCCCTTTTTTGTATCTGTTAATTGCAATATGGGGGACTGTATTTTGTATTTCTGTTCTTTTGTTTTTTATGATGTGTAAATTTAAAATGATGTCAATAAAAAGAACAATTGGAAAAGAAAAAAAAAGAGAAAAAAAAAGTCATGGGAAATCATCTCTTAGACAGTTGTCACTGGAACACGTCCCTACTAGAGTTGAGCGAACCTCTGGAAGTTCGGGTGCTGCTGGTCCGGCCAAACTTCGGGACAAAGTCCGGGTCCGGACGGAACCCGAACGATCGCACGGACACCGAACCCCATTGAAATCAATGGGGACCCGAACTTTTAGGCACAAAAATGGCTGTAACAAAGTCCTGGAAAGCCCTAGAGGGCTGCAAAAGGAAGTAAAATGGGGGTAAGGATAGGGCAAGTGCCCTACAAAAAAATGGGGACAGGGAAATAACTTTAAATATTTAAAAAAAAAATAAAAACATAAAAAATGCAAAAATGGAGGTGAATGTGGATCATCTTCAAACTGTGTCTGAAAAGTATTTATTAACGGTAGAAGCCATATAACTGTTCTAAAAGCATCTTCAAACTAGGGCAAGTGCCCTACAAAAAAATGGGGATAGGGAAAATACATTAAAATCAAATAAAAAAATGGGAAGGGGGGTAGATGTGGAGTAGGAGCCTAGAGGTTGACTAGGCCGTGACCGTGGCAGTGTAGGTGGAAGTGGCGGTGGTAGAGGAGTAGGAGGAGGTAGCCAACATGGTTTTTTTTTTTGCATTGAGGCCTATTCAAAAAAAGAAGTATATGAATGGCTGTGTGAGTCCGGTCTAAATGTTTATTCTGCACAAGGTACAGACAAGTCTTGTGGGATCCATGCCTGATTCATTTTAATAAAGGTAAGCTTGTCCACGTTGGATGTGGACAAGCGGCACCGCTTGTCTGTGATAACGCCCCCTGCCGTGCTAAACACACGTTCCGACAATACACTGGCTGCAGGGCAGGCCAGCACCTCCAAGGCATAAAGGGCAAGCTCAGGCCATGTGGCCAATTTGGAGACCCAGAAGTTGAATGGGGCAGACCCATCAGGCAGTACGTGTAGGCGTGTGCCCACATACTTTTGCACCATGTTGCTGAAATGCTGCCTCCTGCTAAGACCTTGTCTATCGGCTGGTTGTGCTGTTTGTTGTGGCGGGCTGCTGACAAAGCTTTGCCACATTTCAGCCATGCTAACCCTGCCTTCTGAGGTGCTGGCGGTGGCACAGCTGCGTTGGTGGGGAATGCTGTTGTCCTTGTAACGGGGATCCAGCAGGGTGGCCACCCATTAATCAGAGGAAGTTACAATGTGGGCAACTCTGCTGTCGTTGCGCAGGCACTGCAGCATGTAGTCGCCATGTGTGTCAGGCTGCCCACAGGCAAAGACAAGCTGTCCTCTGTGGGAGGTATATCATCTGTGTCCTCTGTATCCCCCCAGCCACGCTCCAGTGATGCCCACGAGCTGCGTTGGGTGCCACCCTGCTGCAATTCCTCCTCCTCCTCATCTTCCTCGTCCTCCTCGTCCTCCAGAACTGTGCCTTGGCTTGAATATTTTGGACCTGGCCTATGCTGGTGCAGGAACCCACCCTCCGAGCCACTTGCGAATGACTGGCCTGATAACCGTGGAAATGACCCCTCTTCCTCCTCCTCATCCTCCTGTGCCACATCCTCTTCCAACATGGCCCAAAGTGTTTTTTCAAGGAGACATAGAAGTGGTATAGTAACGCTGAGAACAGCATCATCGGCACTGGCCATGTTGGTGGAGTACTCAAAACACCGCAATACGCTACACAGGTCTCGCATGGAGGCCCACTCGTTGGTGGTGAAGTGTTGCTGTTCCGCAGAGCGACTGACCCGTGCGTGCTG
>BLSH010095757.1:290403-306217 GCA_018402905.1 Glandirana rugosa
TGGCCTCGGGAAAAACGCTAAGCCGCGACGCAGCGAAATTGACTGTTAACGCGCCAGCACGCTGCAACATGGGTTTGCTTTAAACGCAGGAAAAAAAGGGTGTTTATCTCGAAAGAAAACCACCATAAACTAGTGGCGACGCAGTAAAGACTAGCGGCGATATTTGTTTTCTTCTCGCTGTTAAAACGTTTTTTTTGGTTTAAAGAATGAAAAAGGATTTTATGTTTAGGTTTTTTTTTTATATTTTTTTGTAAAAAAAAGTGGCAAAAACCGGCTAAATATAAGAAGGAGTATAAACGCTATTTTTTTTTTAGCGTTAGCCGCAAATAACTAACCAAAGCACGACCGCGCAATTGTCAGTTAAAGCGACGCAGCGCCGAATCGCAAAAAGGGCTCCGGTCCTAAAGCTGGAAATCCTTCCGGGGCTGAAGTGGTTAAGGAAAGAATCCATGCCTTTTTTAAAGCAATCTACTGAGCCGGCCAGAACCACCTCTAGAGAGAGTCTATTCCACATTTTCACAGCTCTAAATGTAAAGAAACCTTTCCGTATTTGGAGATTAAATACCATTCGGCATAAAGAGTGCCCCCTTGTCCTCTGTGATGACCTTAAAGTGAATAACTCAACACTATATGGACCACTTATGTATTTGTACATGTTGATCATATCCCCCTTAATCTCCTGTTCTCAAGAGAGAATACATTCAGTTCCTATAATCTTTTCTCATAGCTGAGCTCCTCCATGCCTCTTATCAGTTTGGTTGCCCTTCTCTGCACTTTCTCCAGTTCCCCGATATCCTTTTTGAGAATCGGTGCCCAAAACTGAACTGCATATTTCAGATGAGGGCTTACTAATGATTTTTACAGGGGCAAAATGATGTCTCTCTCTTTCTGGAGTTCATACTTCTTTTAATACAAAAAAGAATTTTGCTTGCTTTGGAAACCGCAGCTTGGCACTGCATGCCATTATTAAGCTTTTGATCTACCAAAACCCCCAGATCCTTCTCCACTATGGATTCCCCCCAGTTGTACTTCCCCTAGTATGTACGATGCATGCATATTCTTAGCTCCTAAGTGCATAACTTTACATTTATCTACATTAAACCTCATTTGGCACATAGTCGCCCAATTAAACGGTGCATTCAGGTCGGCTTGTATGTTGGAGACATCCTGTAAGGACGTTATTCCATTGCATAGCTTGGTGTCATCTGCAAACACTAAAATGGTACTTTTAATCCCAGACCCTATATCATTTATAAAGATGTTAAAAAGTAAGGGTCTCAACACTGAACCTTGGGGTACACCACTAATAACTTTAGACTATTCAGAGTATGAATCATTAACCACTACTCTCAGAATTCGGTCTTTTAGCCAGTTTTCTATCCATTTACAAATTGATCTTTCCAAGCCTGTAGACTTTACCTTACACATTAGCCGTGTGTGGGGAACGGTGTCAAACAATTTTGAAAAATCCAAGTATATCACGTCCACAGCCACCCCTCTGTCCAAGGTTTTACTTACCTCCTCATATAAAGAAATCAGGTTTGTTTGACAACTTCTGTCTTTCATAAATCCATGCTGTCTGCTGCTTAAAATATTTTTTTCCCAACAAGAACTCATCTACATGGTCTTTTATTAAACTCTCCAGTATCTTCCCAACTATAGAAGTTTAACTAACAGATCTATAGTTACTTGGTAAAGACTTTGATCCCTTTTTAAATATGGGCATCACATTGGCTGCTACACCAATGCAGTGGTACTATTCCAGTAATTAACGAGTCCCTAAAAATTAGATACAATGGCTTTGAAATGACAGAACTCAATTCTTTTAGGATCCGTGGGTGGATACCATCTGGTCCAAGTGCTTTATCCACCTTTATTCTGTCTAAATACTTCTGGACCATTTCACTTTTGAGCCATTGTGGATCATTTGGGGCTGTGTCACTACTACCCCCATCGTGGGCATGAGCTCCCCCATGCTCCTTTGTATACACAGAGCTGAAGAATGTATTTAATAAGTTTGCCTTCTCTTTGTCCCCAGTCACCCACTCTAGATTATTTTGTAAAGTATTGACTCAGGGGGGCTGAATACAAATGCACGCCACACTTCACATATTTATTTGTAAAAAATCTGGAAAACCATTTATCATTTTCCTTCTTCTTCACAATTATGTCCCACTTGATGGTCTATCACATGAAATCCCAATAAAATACATTTACGTTTTAGGTTGTAACACGACAAAATGTGGAAAATGTCAAGGGGTATGAATACTTTTTCAAGGCACTGTAAGTACATTTTCTCCTTTACTGATGGGCACTGATGAGGCTGCACTGATGGGCACTGATAAGGCTGCACTGATGGGCACTGATGAGGTGGCACTGATGGGCACCGATGAGGAGGCACTAATATGCAGCACTGATGGGCACTGATTGGTGTTACTGATATGCAGCACTGATGGGCACTGATAGGTGACACTGATGGGCACTGATAGGCGGCACTGATGTTGCGACACTGATGGGCACTTATAGAGGGCACTGATAGGCAGCACTGATGGGGAGGCACTGACAGGCATTACTGCTATGCTTCCATGCACTAGGGGGTGGTTCGATCTTGGACCACTCCCATCTCCACCCATGGATGATAGGGTCTTGTAGAACATGTGATGTGATTTGTTTGCTATAAATAATGTGTCCATGCAGCAGTAAGGATTGGCTGTGAGGAAGAGAGGATCTCCCCTCGAAATGTGTCAGCCATCCATAAGGTCTTCAGGTGTGCTGGACACAGTACTGGTCACCTGATTGCTGCTTGTCCATTGTGGGCCATGATATGCTTTTCACATTCGTTCGTTTGTGAGTATATTTCTGTTTCTTTTTATCAATAAATCTACTTGGGTAATGCGCAAGGCTGGTGCGCCCTATTTTTCTTTTACAGTATTTCCATTGGGTTTCCCCTAACTCTTGGAGGGCAGCAAGGCCTGTGCATTTATCGGAGACCACAGCCACTTCCACAGCCATCGCATCACTACTTGAGCACAGGAGATTGTGTTTGACAGCATTTATTGGCATGCACTGATTGGTATCTCTGATGAGCACTGTTTGGCATGCCTGGTGGGCACAAGTGAGCACTGATTGGCATCACAGGCAGGCACTGCTGGGCATCACTGTTGGGGCACAAATGGACATCACTGGCAGGCATCCCTGAAGGGCCTGCACTGATAATCAATGCGCTGACCGCCATAGTTGTATGGCTGTCCCTGACCTCAGTACTCTAGGTTGCTGACTTAGAATGAACATGCAGCTAAAAAAAGTTGCAGAAAAGTCAGAACTCCAAATCTATATACTTGCTCTGGGCTGCTGACTGCTTGAAATCGTTGAAGCCTTTGAATCCACATGACAGCCAGTCATATGATATTTTCAAAAGGATAGTTCTGCAATGGCAGCCTACAAATTTGCTCAGCTGAGGTTTTCTTGTTCAAATTTGTTATTAAAGATATACAAGAGTACAAAAAAAAAAACAACAAACAAAAACACGATTCAGCTTTACAGCCGGATAGGTGCACATACAAACAACATAACACATAGTGCGCAGAATGGTGAGCCCATAAGGCAATGGTATGATAACTAGGATCAAGTAGTAGATACACAGCCATATGGCGTTATATCTGTGACTGTATTCAAGTTTGCAACCAGAGCTTGTTGAGAAAACTTGAAAAACGCTATATCCTTGTCCATTATCTACAAAATGCATAATGAATAGATTATAAAGAGAGACGGAAGAGGAGAGTCGATTCTGGTTGGGTGCATTTGGTGTATCTACTGTTAGGGGGGAATCAGGGGGGCTCAAGCAAAATATGTTCGTTATATAACAAGTAGTGTTCGTTATATGTAAGAGAAAGGAGAAAGGAAAGAAAAGGAATTGGAAGTAGAAAAAATAGTAAGAGAGAGAGAAGCAAGGGGTTTGCCAGAGGGGGGGTCACACAAGAGAACCAGTCTTTGTAGTTGTAAGAAATGCTGTATGGGGAAGGCCCTCATGGGAGAAGAAGGCTGTGGTCAAAGTTAGGGGGAAGGAAATGACGTACCCATGGTTGCCAAATACGCTCAAATTTGGATATTTGATCAGTGATTGTAGCTTCAATCTTGCCATGTATCATGCCTTTTGTGATTCTATGTTTAGTCTCAAGGGTGGTGAGGGAGGGGGTCTTCCATGCTCTTGCAATGGTTTGTTTAGCTGCCGTAGTGATCTGCTGTATGAGTTTGAATTGGGCGCGTGTAACGTCTGGTGGTTTATGGTTAAGTAAGGCTACTGTTGGTGTGGGATTGAGAGGGTGGTCTAGCAAGGTTGAGATGATTGAAAAGATATCTTCCCAATATTTGCGGACAGTTGGACAATCCCACCATATATGAAGGTGGGTACCCTTGTCTGGGCAGCCTCTGAAGCAGTCTGGGGAGTAGGTTGGGTGAAATTTCGCTATCCGGGCTGGGACTAAGTACCACCTAAAAAGCACTTTATAGTTCGCCTCAGAAGCTATCACGTTTTGAGTAGCCGATTTCGCGGCCAGCCAGATATCCTTCCACTCATTATCCTGGGGACTGAGTTTGAGATCTGCTTCCCACTTGGAAACATACAGGAGGGAGGAGTGTGTAGGGGGGTTTAGGAGTGCAGCGTACAACTGGGAGATAAAGGCACGCATATGTGGGTCACGGTCGCAGGCTTGCTCAAAAAATGTCTTGTAAGGTATGGATGAACTGGCGTGAAGGCATGGGGTGAAAAAGTGTTTCAATTGGAGGTATCTAAAGAGTTCTGAACTTGGGAGGTTGTGAGATTTTTGCAGAGTTGGGAACGGGATTTGTGTATCTGGGGTGGTGAACGCATAAGCTTGGATAAGTCCAGCTGAGGACAATCTACAAAAGGAGGATGAGGATGTCCAAGCTGGGTAGAAAGCCGGGTCAGCTGAGGTTTTCTTTATACACTATACAAAAACAAATCATTTTAGTACAACCCCAGTTCCAAAAAATTTGGAGCACTGTGTAAAATCTACACAAAAACAGATAGGATTGATTTGCAAATCTCATAAACCCATATTTTATTCACCATAGAAAATAGAGAACATAACAAATGTTTAAACTGAGAAAAATAGTAAGTGATACTAACAAGGAAGAGCAGGAAGAACATTTTGCAACTAATTAGGTTAATTGGCAAAGTGCATCTTAGAGAGTCAGAGTGTCTCAGAAGTGAAGATGGGCAGAGGCTCACCAATCTGTGATAAGCTTTGTCTAAAAATTGCCATACAATTTCAGAATGATGTTTCTCAACGTAAAATTGCAAAAACTTTAAATATGCCATCATCTACAGTACATAATATCAAAAGATTCAGAAAATTCAGAGCAAGGGACAATTCTGTGAGCAAGGGACAATGCCAAAGTGCAATTTTAGATGCCAGTGATCTTTGGGCCCTGAGAAAGCACTGAATTAAAAGAGGCATGATTCTGTGATAGACATTACTGCATGGGCTCAAGAATTACTCCAAAAATCACTGTCTGTGAACACAGTTTGCTGTGCCATCCAAAAATGCAAGTCACAGCTCTACCATGCAAAGCCATATCTGAACATGATCAAGAAACACTGCTGTCTTCTCTGGGCTAAAGCTCATTTAAAATGCTCTGTTGCAAAGTGGAAAACTGTTCTCTGGTCAAACAAATTGAAATGTGACATTCTCTATGGCCATGATTACTGCGCCCACCTGACTAAAGAGAAGAGGGACCTTCCTGCTTGTTATCAGCAATTAGTTCAAAAGCCTCCATCTCTGATGGTATAAATTAAGTGCATTATTGCGTATGGAATGAGCAGCTTGCATACCTGGAAAGGCACCATCAATGCTGCACATATGCCCCTATCCAGACAATGTCTTTTTCAGGCCTTGCATATTTCAGCAGGGCAAGCTAAAACACATAATGCATCTACAGCAAGGTTTCATAATAGAAGAGTCCGGGTGCTTAACTGTCCTGCCTGCAATCCAGACCTTACACCAACTGAAAATATTTGCGCATCTCAAAAAATATGACAAAAAAAACCCAGGACTGTTGAGCAGTTAGAATTCTACTGTATATTACGTAACTGGACTCCTCAGTTTCTAGACATGTAAAGAGTGTTGTTAAAAAGGGATGCTACACTATGTTAACCCCTTGAGATCCGCGCTATTGCCAAAAGATGGCTCCACCGCGGATCTCAATTTCTGGGTGGACGTCCATGGACGTCCTCCCGTGCACGAGCCGCTGCGCGCCCCCTGCTAGCCACGTGCAGCGCGCTCTGTGATCACCGAGTCCATGGGACTCGGCTGATCACAGATCGGAGTAAGATGGCGGTCTGGCCCCTTACTACGTGATCAGCTGTCAGCCAATGACAGCTGATCACGTGATGTAAACAGAAGCCGTTGATCGTTTTTTATTTTCCGAGGGGAAACAGAAGCTGATCACCAGCTTCTGTCAGAGGGACATCGGTCCCTCGCACAGAGAGCCACGGATGGCTCATCTGTGCATACCAGAGCCACCTGTCAGTACCCACAGTGCCACCTACGAGTGCCACCTACCAGTGCCCACAGTGCCACCTACCAGTGCCCACAGTGCCACCTACTTTTGTCCACCAGTGCCACCTACATTTTCCCACCAGTGCTACAAATTAGTGCCACTGATCAGTGCTGCATATCTGCATCACCCACCAGTGCCCATCAGTGCCACCCATGAGTGTCCATAAGTGCCACCCATCAGTGCCACCTGTCAGTGCAGCTTATCAGTGCCCTTCAGTGCCACCCATCAGTGCCAACCATCAGTACCAACCATCAGTGCCACCCATCAGTGCCGCATCATCAGTGCTTATCAGTGCCACCTATCAATGCCCATTAGTGCTGCCTTATCTGTGCCCATTAGTGCTGCCTTATCAGTGCCCATCAGTGCAGCCTATCAGTGCCCATCAGTGCAGCCTATCAATGCCCATCAGTGCAGCTTATCAGTGCCAATCAGTGCTGCTTATCAGTGCCCATCAGTGCAGCCTCATCAGCGCACATCAATGTAGGAAAAAAATTACCTGTTTTCAAAATTTATATAAAAAAAACTATGAAACAGGTTTTCTTTTTCAAAATTTTCGGTCTTGTTTTGTTTTTTTTTTAGCAAAAAATAAAAAACCCAGCAGTGATTAAATACCACCAAAAGAAAGCTCTATTTATGGGGTAAAAATGATAAAAATTTCATATGGGTACAGTTTCGCAGGACCACCCAGTTGTCATTCAAAGTATGAGAGCGCTGAAAGCTGAAAATTGTTCTGGGCAGGACGGGGGGGTTTAAGTGCTCAGTAAGCAAGTGGTTAAACATGGCCCTGTCCCAACTTTTTTGAGACGCATTGCTGCTATCAATTTCAAAATGACGTTATTTTTTTCTTAAAATGGTGCATTTTCTTAGTTTAAACATCTGATATGTTTTGTTTTTTTCTAT
Source organism: Glandirana rugosa (assembly GCA_018402905.1). Classification (NCBI taxonomy): domain Eukaryota; kingdom Metazoa; phylum Chordata; class Amphibia; order Anura; family Ranidae; genus Glandirana; species Glandirana rugosa. The sequence continues at coordinate 297,886 of BLSH010095757.1, forward strand.
TTGTGAAAAAATTTGGGTTTATGAGATTAGCAAATCATTGCATTCTATTTTTATGCTGATTTTACACAGCGTCCTACCTTTTTTGGAATTGGGGTTGTATTTTCAACATGCTGTTTAAATTAGAATGTATTTTCTTTAGTAGGTTGTTCCGCTGTGTTTGCATTAGCACAATCATTACACTTTGGCATAATTTAGACTATGTTTCTGTGTATTTACTTAAAGGCTTTGGCCTTACTGCAAAAAATAAATAAACTGCAGCGGAAAAGAATGCATGTCATTAATACACATCTACAACAGCCAACAGTAAACTATGCAGTCGTGTTTTTGCTCTCAAAGTATATGTAGCCGAACCTGCTGGGTAGATTTCCATGCATTTCCTGTCCTAGAAACACAACAGGAAATGAGAGGAAATCTTAGACAGCTGTCACTGTCCCCACTAGGTGATTTACCTTCACTTCTTGTTCTTTTGACAGCTCTACCCTCACTTTCTTTTTTGGGGGGAAATGGCCAGCAGAAAAAAATGTTAACGTTAAACTCCCCAGTGGGAAAATAGACAGCAATAAAAACCTGACCTTATTCTTTCCTATAATTATATTAGATTTATTCTGAAGTCTGGGTAGCCTGTTTTGTGTAGCTGTTTTGGTTTGTCTGAGATGGGTGGCTCATAGGAGCTTTACCTCCCATTTATTAGTATGTCTTATCTATTCTATAAAATAAAAAATAAAAATGTTTTGCTGTTGCACTTTAATTAGGCATTGACGTGCATGTAGAAAATTCCCTTTTTGGTGCCTGTCCCTTTGGTTTTACATACTAACTACAGCATAGAATTGTTTTTGACTTCCTACTATACTACAGTATTGTCTATGTATTATATAGTAAAGGGGAGTGTGCAAAGTACACTTATATACGAGTCCCTAAAATCCATTTAAGAGATTATTAGTATTCTGGATTAACATTCTATGATCATTCAGTTATAATTTGGTGCTCTATGAGAAAAGAATAAAAACATTACCTTAAAGAAATCACCTGGTTCTCCGCTAATAAAAGGCCAAATATAACTACCAATAAACAAGTCTTCATTTCCAGCAAGTTGGGTGTACCTTTACCATCTGCAATCCAAATGTTAGACGAGTCACAGTCTCCCACTCGCTAGGGTCTGTAGGAGTGTTTGCACTTCAGTTAAATTTTAAAGAGTACTGTTCACATTGCAGCACTGAGAATTTGTTTTGGTATACTTGTCATCCTTTCAGAATTCTTTGGTTTTTCTCCCAGTATTTTGTCACGCTAACTAAACATCATAGAACAAAGTTCCAACTCCAAGTACCCAAGTACCAACTCTCAGGATTAGAAGTGCAAAGCCAGTTGCAGATATCTTTTAAATGTTGAATCTGCTTATATATTGCTCTCCCTAGTTCCTCCTTTCTCCCCGTAATCAACATACTAATGATAATTTTAACTAGGTACTTTTTTGATATCATTACACAGCTTATTTTAATTACAACACTGTACTCACTGAGGGCTCTATTTACATAGCAATATCACATGATGGGATATATGATCCAAATACCTCATGGCAGGGGAGGGCTGGGCCAGGGGGCAGGGTGGCAATTGCCCCCCAGGCCACCTTACCTTACATTCAAAATGGCAGACGGACGCTGCCCGCTCACACTTTTTTTTTCTTGTGGAGGAAGGAAGCAGGGGCCAGGGGCGCAGCCACCAACTAACTGCAGGCAAAGGGGGGGCACCCAGGGCCAGCTGTGCTGATGGGCACTGGCGAGCCCGCATTGATGGGCACTGATCAGGTTGCATTTCATAGGCACTGGTGCGGCTGCATTGATGGGCACTGGTGAGGCTGCATTGATGGGCACTGATGAGGCTAAGCTGATAGGCACTGATTAGGCTGCATTGGTGGGCACTGATGAGCTGCATTGCTACATTATTTTTGTTAAACCTCCTTTGTTGCTATTAACATTAAATGATGTTACCATATTGTATCATAGTTTTCTTGCTTCATAACATCAATATTAGTTCTAAAACCAGGTGGGCATGGATGGTGAGCTGATTCGGTGGTCCAATGGGCCACTTCACTGGACTTGCCCCCCAGGCCTAAGGCTGCCAGCCCTCCCCTGCCTCACTGCCTCATGGGATATTAAAAATGCCATTTCATTATCGGTTTATAAGGTAATTACTGTAAAAATAAGGAATGCAAGGTAAATACTACATAAACTGATCTAAACCAACAAAAAAATGCATTTGTTGTTGTGGTCTAGCCACTTGCCATTTAATGAATGTATAAAATTATTTGTTGATTGTTAGGGAGCCGTGTTCTAACAACCAGTGACTAATTCCTGCACTGAGCAACTCAGCTGACAGGTGAATGTAAACATAGGTACCCAGACAGTACCTTGGGGTCCCCACAAATTCCATACCAGACTCTAATCCAAGCATGCAACCTGGCAGGAAATGGGGTGGACAAACCCCTTCTACCGGGTAACATGCCTTAAAAATGGGGGGGGTGCCTTGCCAGGGAGAGACCCCCTGAAAAGCACCTTATAGCCATGTTAATGAGGACAAGGGCCTCTCCCCTACAATTATGGCTTGGTTGTTGTATGGGTCTGTGAGCGGGGGGTTTATCAAAATCTGGAAGCCTCCTTTAACAATAAGGGGGCCCTCATATACCACCGCCAATGAATGAGTAAGGGGTACATAGTACATAGTACCCCTACTCATTCACAAATAAAGACATGTACTCTAGCAATAAAAACAACCAAGTTTTTGACAAGTCGTTTATTACAATTTGTTCCACATTGTAATCCAACAGTGATTGAGTCGGCACTCCAGAATTTCTTCCAATGATTTTATTGACTGTAGCCCATGCACATACAGTAATACAGCAGTATTTGTATTTGTTCCACATTGTACATCCATTTCATTTACGCCACCCAGCAATGCAGATCCATGGCAATCATGATAAACAAAGACCACCAATCTGCCCAGGAGAAAAAAACACGATGCCCAGCGAGACACAAATGATCTCTGATGCCAAATGACCTCTCCAGGTTCCCCACTGCTAAAGTAAACAAAGAGGTGGGGTCGGCCGGGTGATGTCAAATACAGACATGTTCCCCCCCCTGGAAAGGTACCCACGCCACGTTGAGGGTATGTGGCCTGGTATGGACCTCATGCCACTTTCTTTGGTTGCTTTTTGGAGTTGGGTCCCCTTTAAATTTCATACCAGACCCAAAGGGTCTGCTGTAAAAAAGGGTGCTGTGCTTTTTCAGCAAGCAATACACAGCAAGTCCTGTCTGTAAATATTATGGCTAGGAATCACTGGCAAGAATGGCGGAGGAAAAGTAGCATGGGACAGGTCATGCTATGTTCACCCTGTGTACGTAGCTGAAGTTTTTTTTAAGGCACATGTACTGTCGACAAGGGACAGTAAGTGTTCACATTTGTTCTATTGAGTTAATAGATTGCAATGTAAATGCCCTGTTTTAAGACTGTAGAATAACACTCTCTTTCTTATTATGATTGTAAAAAAGATCAGGTCACTTTTCAAGATCCTTTTATTCAAAAATCTAGACAATTCCATAACTGAAACAAACTTTTTCTCACAACTGTCTGCTGGATTGTCAAGAGCTATGAACGTCTATTCTTCTAAGCACAACATACTGTAGTTGTGAATTTATGATATCTGTAGATCTCATGGGAATGTACTGTATATTCCTTCTCAGGCTAATATCTTATCATAACAATTGTTACACAGGAAGCAAAGTGATAGCACTGAGCCACCAAGGGCTTCTTTTAGTCTTTTAGATCTTCAAATCTCCATAATAAATACAATAATAAAAATTAGCAAGCGCAAGCATGTAGAAGTCAAATTTACTTTGAGTTAAATGCAAAAATAATAAGTGCAAATATGCACTCCTCTAAGGCTTTTTGCATATGGGCACCAAAAATAACCAGTTGCAGATGTTCAGGTGTTATTGATCTAATGAAGTCCATTGCTTTCAATGGTTCCATACAAACAGACACGTAAATATCAGTAAACCAGTGCTGCATTTATATCAGTAAAAAAATGATAAAAATCTGCATCACTGGTGTAGCCAATGGCCCCCTTAGGGGTGCCTGGTTGATGTGGTCCACTTGTCACTCTGCCCTCAATCACACATTTCCTTTCATCCGGAGTCACGGAACAGGCCGATACTTAGTTTTTTTTTGTTGTTTATTAGGGGAATAAACTTGGATGGGGTAGGGGTGACTGGGATGCCCAATAGATCAAGAAACGGGACCGTCTATATACAACTCCGTTTATACACTCCTTCTTCCTCCAGCACTGTCACTTGCTGAACATTACACTCTTCACACTTCCTCCTGCACAACACTTGCTTCTCTCCAGTGAGACACAAAGGGAAATTTATCAGGTCTCCGACATCTTCACCCAGCCTAACTAGCACATGGTGAGGTCTGCATTTTTGCTGGCAGGACCTCCAAACCGCCCATTACTTAAACTGTAGCTGAGTACATTGCTGCTAGCTAAGGTTCAAAGGACTACTGCTCCCAGCCCATCCTCTTCCAGGCCACCTCAGCCCTCCTGGTTGCTCCGGCCTGCTCCATTGCCCAGTGACATCACTTCCCTGACTGGCTCCTCTGACCTCCACAGACTGTCCACTGAATCCTCCCAGTCCACCTTCTCCAGCTCCCAGGGTATGTCACTCACTGACACCGGTGGATCCTTTAAAGAGTCTTTCCTGTAGCCTCTCTGTTGCTCTCCTGCTCCCTTGTGCTGTTCCAGGATCTCTCTCTCTCCTCCTGGCTGCACCCAAGCTCCCAGGCCTCAAGGTCACCCCCCCCAGACTGGGGGATCCCAGGTGAGGCCTCCGCAACCTCTGCTACATCTCCACTCTTCCACCCGACACTCTCCTTCCCAGCTGGGTAGACCACAGTATTTATGGAGGCCTGCCCCCTGCTAATCTAGGTTGGAGACTGGTCAAGGATCCTTAACATACCTCAGAAAGTCCCACCTCCTCTCCCATCCCCTTTTCCAGAACCTTCTGGAAACAAAGGGAGGGGTAACCAAGGGGTGTTCCTCTCTGCAGTCTCCAGCTCTTCCTGGGCCACTCCCCTGCCCAAATCAAAACATTCAGGCCTGCACAACAGTCAATCCTGAATAAATTTTCCTCTCCTAGCAAAAATCTATCACCTAAGCACTTATTCACAATTGGGTGCTACACCAGTCAGTATTTTGGGGGAAATAAGATAGAGGATGTAATAATAAAATAGGGGAATCATTTATACATATATGGTAAATAAAATAGCTAAAGTTTAAAAGAAAGAAACCACAATGATGAGACCGTATGGGAAACTTATGAAAGCTAAGCTGAATATGCCTCTCATAAATGGTAACTGAGGTGGAAAAGAAAAAAAAAAAAAAAAGTATTTTACTCCCATACCCGTGCACGTTTGTCAATCACACCATTATTTTTGTATTTGGCATTCTAGAAGCTAGAAGAATTTTTAAGTGCATACACTGTAAACGTGCACACTATATGAACCATACTTGTGTATTTTATGCAGGAACTTCCTGCCAGGAAGATGGCATTCATACACCAACACCTCGCGCAAGGACCCTTAAATGACCACCCTCAGCTATTTGGGGTAGTTTTACATAATCTTCACTCTGTTTTATATTTAAAATAAATAACTATTTGTGTACAACTTTTTTAAAATATTGAATCCGAAGTTAAGTATTACAAAGCAATAACTAGGGATTTTTTTTAAAAAGGAGAAAGGAGTACTGATAATAAAGCCTTGCTCACACAGGTGTACTTAAGTGTACACCTATGTGGCAGCCATGCTTTCTGCACGGGATGCACAGGTGCAGCTGCCACGATAACAGCCACTGCTCCTATTTGACAGCCATGTGGGTATGTGTCCCCAAACGCATATAGTGGGAGTTCAGAGACGCACACCCACACAGATATCAAATTGGGAGCAGTTGTGTCTGTGCAGCCACTGTGTTCCAATTGACATAAATGGGACTGCTAGCACACAGAAGCATGGGACACACGGGTATACACTTAAAGCATAACTTGACCCAAAAAAGGTAAGCCCCCCTTATTTGCATCCTCCACTGCCACATTTTTGGTGGAGAGAGGGGAGTGGGTACCTGGTTTTGACAGGTACTCGCTCCCACTTCCAGTAAGATGTGTCGCGGTGATCTGAACTGGAAGTTCTGGCCCCCTCCTTCCCCCACAGTCTTCTGGGACACATTACAAGTCCCAGAAGACTACAGGACCATTCGCAAGGCTTGCACATGCGCAGTAGGAAACTGGCTGTGAAGCCGCAAGCCTTTACTGTCTGTTACCCTTAATTGAGATGCCAACGCCGGCACTCAAAGCAGAAGAAAAATCGGCTTGGGTGAGGACATTGCTGGATCCCTGGACAGGTAAGTGTCCTTATCAGTAGCTACAGTATTTGTAGCTGCTGACTTTTCATTTTTTGGTGTAGCCAGGAGCTCCGCTTTATGTATGTCTGTGTGAACGCGGGCTCAGAAATCACAAGGGCTGATGTGGATTCCCATATCTTTAATTACAAAATAAAAGTACAGGGCTCAATCAGTCCTTAAACAGTAGGAGAGACATCTAAGTGATTAGGAATGTCAGAATAAATGTCACACATCTAGCTGGTAGAACAAAATATAATTACAAGATAAAACACTAGATCAAGTAATAAAAATAGAGGTCTGTGTTGTATATTTTGTATATATATTATTTATATATGTAGATCTGCCTGCTTAAAAAGTCTTACTCAAATCAATGGCAGATGGCAAAGTCCACTTTAAACAAATGTTTGCCAAAAAGTGATCTTTGTACTTTATCTTTCAGGCCAGTCTCTACATAATATCCAATCTTTTAGTTACTGTAGTCATTTCTCTTTGCAGAAGTTATAGCAGTACCCTTACTGCTCTAAAGTTTTCAGTAACTGCAGCCATATATGCAAACCCAGATACAAGGCTAGAACACAGCTCCTTTCATTTCTATAGTCTAAAATCTTGATCTCACTACTTTACATTGTAGCAAAGTGTTATTTCTTCAGTGTTGTCACATGAAAAGATATAATAAAATATTTGCATGTGAGGGGTGTACTCACTTTTGTGAGATACTGTATATGGCAGCAATGAATGTATGTAATGGCAAGAGGTGCTGGGCAGGACTGCTGTTAGAAATCATGAGGCCCCATACAGCCTACATGCCAGGGCCCCTTTCCCCCGGCCAAAAGTGATTGAGGACATGATTGAATAGGAAACGGTCCAAGGCTTCCTGCTCATTCATAAACTGAAGCAAAGCAAACACAGTTTACTATGCTTCGGTGATGAATGGACACAGGAGTGATTGATACCAATCGCTCACTGTGCTCATTCAGGAATAGTAGGGGCCAGCAAATTACATATTTATTGGCCGGCAGTGCTGCGGGGGGAAGGGACACACAGGGGGGGCCCGAACAGCAGACGGAAGAGGTGCATGTGCTAGAACCAATCCCCCTGCAATGCAGCCGGAGGAAGAAAGAAGAGGAGAAGCTGGCAGCGCTTCAAGGGGAGGCAGAAGATGATTGGCGTCTGCAATAAGACAGTACAGCTGGACCTCTGGCCCGGCAAGTGCCCGAGACCCCCTTTTGAACTGATGGGGACCAGGCCCAGTACAGAAGGCAGTGGCGGCTGGTGTATAAGGGGCGCTTGGGAGCCGCCTCCCCACCGGATAAAAAGAAAAAAAAAAGACAGCCCGGCCCCCCTGCAGGACTTTCTTTTTTTTTTTTTCCGGCTCCTTGGCTGTCACCTGACAGCCGAGTAGTGAGCCTATTGGTAAGCCATTAAAGGCTATGTGTGTGTGCTGAACATTGGATGCGGTGACTGGGGGTGGGTCACTGTGGCGGCGGACGTGACTCCCGCTCACACAGAGACCCTGACTGGTGATCGACAGACTGATTGGGACAGCCGCTCTCCGCATGCCGATCTCTGCAGACAGACAGCCGCTCTCCGCATGCGTAACTCTGCAACACTCCTGCCTGCCTATTAGATGGGATAAGTCCTGACTTCGGGGGGGGTCTCTGCAATGTACCCCACCTGTGTTATTGGCTGCAAAAGTGCCCCCACCTGTGTTATTGGCTGCAAAAGTGTCCCCACCTGTGTTATTAGCTGCAAAAGTGCCCCCACCTGTGATACTGGCTGCAAAAGTGCCCCCACCTGTGACACTGGCTGCAAAAGTGCCCCCACCTGTGATACTGGCTGCAAAAGTGCCCCCACCTGTGATACTGGCTGCAAAAGTGCCCCCAC
>BLSH010095757.1:306227-317232 GCA_018402905.1 Glandirana rugosa
TGTCATATGTCGAGTCGTAGTGTACTGTGTAATATGTCGGGGTCGTAGTGACCACCCCATTTAACGTCGGTTATTGTGTCCACCCCCGTTTAACGTCGGTTATAGTGTCCACCCCCAAGTGCTCTCACCTGTGTTATTGGCTACAAAGTGCCCCCACCTGTGTTATTGGCTGCAAAGTGCCCCCACCTGTGATACTGACTGCAATTTGCCCCCATCTGTGGCATTGGCTGCAATTTACCCCCAACTGTGATATTGGCTGCAATTTGCCCCCACCTGTGATATTGGCTGCAATTTGCCCCCACCTGTGTTATTGGCTGCAATTTACCCCACCAGTGATGCTGGGGCTGTATAATGTGTCATGTGATGCTGAGCTGTATACTGTGTCCTGTGATGCTGAGCTGTATACTGTGTCAAGTGATGCTGAGCTGTATACTGTGTCCTGTGATGCTGAGCTGTATACTGTGTCCTATGATGCTGATCTGTATACTGTATCCTGTGATGCTGAGCTGTATACTGTGTCCTGTGATGCTGGGGCTGTATACTGTGTCCTGTGATACTGAGTTGTATATGGTGCCCTGTGATGCTGAGCTGTATACCATGCCCTGTGATGCTGAGCTGTATACTGTGTCCTGTGATGCTGAGCTGTATACTGTGCCCTGTGATGCTGAGATGCATACTGTGTCCTGTGATGCTGAGCTGTGTACTCCTGACACAATATGTGGAATACAGGGGACGGAATGGGTGGATTCTATAAGGGGTGGGGCTTATTAGAAGTAGAAAAAAGGAAGGGCGGGGCCTGGTGCCCCCCATCCTAAAACTTCACCAGCCGCCACTGACAGAGGGGCTGGCTGTACTGCCTTATCAGCAGCCTTGGTGCTGGGGTGTGCGCAGGGTCTGTTGATGCTGGCTGCTGGGGGATCTATTGTCATTGGAGGGGATCTATTTTTTGCAGGAGGGGAGTTTGATGTTTCTGGGTAGGTCTGTTGTTGCTGGCGGGGGATCTATTGTTGCCTGGGTTGGGTCTTATGTTGCTAGGAGGGCTCTACTGTTGAGGAAGGTGTTGCTGCATGGGGGTCTATTTTTGCAGAGGAAGGTATTTTGTTGTAGGTGGTCCATTGCTGCTGGGTGGAACTATTGTTGCTAGGGGTGAGGTCTATTGATGCTGGCTGCAGGGAGATATGTTGTTGCTGCAGGTGGTCTGTTGTTGCTGTGGAAGTATTTTGTTGTGGGTGGACTATTGTTGCCGGGAGGATCTATTGTTTCTGGTTGCAGAGGATCTATTTTACTGTTGTTCTTATTATCATTAAAAACTTCCATACAAATTACTTAGTGCCACAAATGTTACATGCTTCTTTATTCTCTAAAAGGGGTGGTCCATTAGGCCAGCTTCTGTTGGACAGGCGGGTGTACACACGGACTGAGTGCCGGGCTGTTTCTGTTGAACTGGCCAATATTCAGTACTAGGCTTAAAACTTCTATGCCTGGCCTGAATATAGCAGAGACAATCACTGAAGGCAATATCAGACACTGAACTTACCAAACACTTGACATCCACGAATATTTTGCCTGTAGAACGCTGAGGTAAACCATACAATGCAGTAGATGTGATATTTAAGTGTTTGAGACAGTCAAAATGTGTGTCTTGAAAGAAGGATACAGGACCTCATACAAAATGAAATGGAAATTACATCACAGAAATAGAGAGGAAATACAGAAACTTAAATGTAATAAAAGCAATGGTAACAAGGTGGCAGCACAATGATACCTAGAGCGGGGGTCTCCAAACTTTCCAAACGAAGGGCCAGTTTACTGTCCTCCAGACTTTAGAGGGGCCGGGCTGTGGCCATTGGAAATAGAAATTTTCCTGGCGTCAATGGGACAGTGCATCTTTAGTATTAGGGGAAGGACTAGTGCCCCATCGCTGGTGTCAGTAGGAGGAAGAGTGCCCCATTGTTGGCTTTAGTGGGAGAAAGAGTGCCCCATTGTTGTCAGTAGCAGGAATATTGCCCCAGTGTTCGTGTTGGTGGGAGGAATCTTGTCTTGTAACAGTGGAAGGAATAGGGCCCGAGGGACTGGATAAAGGGAAGTAAAGGGCCGCATCCGGCACCCGGGCCGCAGATTGGAGACCACTGAACTAGACAAACAACATAAGCTATATACATACATACATATGGGGGAACCAGTGCAATTCCAGTGGCGGTTCACACTAGCGCGATGGGGGAACCAGCTCGATTCCAGTGCCAGTTCACACTAGCGTGATGCGGGAACCAGTGCAATTCCAGTGCCAGTCTCCGCATTGCATAGGACTCACAGGCAGTTCACACTGCCCTATGCGAACCACTGCGGGTGTCAATATAAAGTTATTGACACCCCTAGATCGATTTGCAACTGCGAACTGAGAAAAAAGTGCAGGGATCGGATTGCATGGGTGTGAACACCCATGCGATCTGATTCCAGTTTGGACCAAAAAAAAGGTCCTGCACCATTTTGGTGCGAATTTGATGCAAATTCAGCCATGCAATCTGTATGACTGGATGTGCATCGCACAGACATCACATGTGATCTGCACAGCAGTGCACCCTGAAAATGGGCCTGCAAATGGGCCTTCTTATGGCTTTCTTTCAACAATGGCTTTTTTCTTGCCACTCTTCCATAAAGGCCAGATTTGTGGAGTGCACGACTAATAGTTATCCTGTGGCCAGATTCTCCCACCTGAGCTATGGATCTCTGCAGCTCCTCCAGAGTTAACATGGGCCTCTTAGCTGTTAATGCTCTCCTTACACGGCCTGTCAGTTTTGGTAGACGGCCATGTCTTGGTAGGTTTGCAGCTGTGCCATACTCTTTTCATTTTCGGATGATGGATTGAACAGTGTTCCTTGACATGTTCAAAGCTTGGGATATTTTTTTATAACCTAACCCTGCTTTAAACTTCTCCACAACTTTATCCCTGACCTGTCTGGTGTGTTCCTTGGCCTTCATGATGCTGTTTGTTCACTGAGGTTCTCTAACAAACCTCCACTTTGTGTTGGTCTATCACATAAAATCCCAATAAAACACATTTACATTTTTGGTTGTAACATGACAAGATGTGGAAAATTTCAATGGGTATGAATACTTTTTCAAGGTACTGTAAATCCTGCGGGCAACCGAGTACCAGTAGGCTTGCTTTCCATATAGGAAAGGGGGCTGCTACAGGTGAAGAACACAGAAGCTAGCTATAGTGTCTAACCACCTGAGTTAGGGATAAGCGTGACATCATCTCAAGCCTTTAACAAGATTTTTTTTCTGTTGGAAATGGACTCTACACAGGCTCATTTATTTGTGGAGGCACTATGCAAACTGACATGCCAAGTCCAAGAACTGTCTTTGCAGGGGAACACCTCCAGGAGTAACTCAGGAACTAGAGCCCAAGGTTAACCCGCCTGATCCTTTTTCTGGTGACCCTCATATGTTTTCCAACTTTAAAAACAGTTGTATGCTATACTTTAAGCTTAAGCCACGCTCTTCTGGTTCTGAAGCACAGTGGGTTGACCTAATTATTACATGGTTGCAGGGGGATCCCCAGTCTTGGACTTTTAGTCTCCCCACAGAAGACCCAGCCGAGGGTTAGTCTAAGCATTTTTCCAGGCCCTGGCTTTACTCCATGATGATCCTGACCATGCCCACTCTGCAGAAATTAACCTTAGGTCATTATGTCAGGGTAAACGCACCGCTGAACAATATTGTTCTGATTTCTGCCGCTGGCCACCTGACTCAGGGTGGAATAACTCAGTTCTAAGAAGCCAGTTCAGTTAGGCTTATCAGACTCCATCAGGGACTCCTGAGCCATCTGTATAGACAGGCATTTACAGGCAAGGCGTACAGAGAAGTTTGTTTCTCTACCCCCCTAGTACGTTGCCCACTTCTTCTCCATCAGACTTTCCTGAGCCCTCTCAGCCTCTCCAGAAGGAAGACCTCTCCAGGAGGAGGAGCCCTCTGCTTATAATGTGTTGGCCACGGCTGCTTTGTCACCAGCTGCTCCAATAAGCATGGAAATGCCAAAAGTCTACAGCGGGTGGGGTCTGCTTCTTTAGACTATACAGAGCCAGGTTCCCCCCGGGATAAACTATTTGTTCCTGCGCAACCTATTTCTGCCACGTTTTCTCATCACCTCCCAGCGTTCTTTAATTCTGGTGCCACTAGCAATTTCATTGATAGGGACCTAGCATACCATCGACAGATTCTCTTGACTAATGTGCGCAAACCCTTTTCAGCCATAGCTGTTGATAACTCTACCTTGTCCATGGGCCTGGTCACCTTATGCACTGTACCTATTACTCTGACGATTGGTAAATTTCATAGGGAGACAATCAGCTTCTACTTGACAACATCTCCTGCTTATCCCCTTATCTTAGGTTATCATTGGCTTAAACTTCATATCCCGCACATAGATTGAGCTACATGGGCCATTAGGTCCTGGTCCTAGACCCCCAGAACTGCATTAAAGCTGCTAACCATTTGCCTTTATATGACTCTGTTGTAGTAGAAGAAGACAATGACAAGTTTATTGAATGCTATACAGGCCACCTTTCAATGCCAGTTGCCACAGTCTGATGCTGTCTCGCAACTTTAAGCCCTGTTTGGAAATGTCCTCCAAGTTTCACAATAATTTACCTCCAGCACAAATGATGGGGGCCCTTTCCTTGACCTTTTAGAGTTTTAAGGGCTTAGTCTAGTGCTCCACACAATCTACCCCCTCAAAAGCTTTTTGTTCCCTCCACCTTAGGCTCAAATTGCTTTCAGAAGCACATGACACTAAGACGGCCAGGCACCCAGGGATTGCTAAAACTTTTTCTTTGGTTTCTCATGGGCTTTGGTGGCCCTCTCTCCATAAGGACTTCGGATCCTATGTAAAAGCTTGCAAAATCTGTGCTCACTCTAAGTCCTCAAATGTCAATCCCTCTGCATTAAGCCTACCTTTGCCTGTCCCTAGACACCCTTGAACTCACATCCAACTTGTCCTCAAGTTCTGCCTCTACACCTGCCATTGCAGTCCAATCTGTCACACCTAGGCGATTTAAAATGCCTAGGTGTGAATGCAGCCTTAAAGCCTATGGGGTTGATTTACTAAAGCTGGAGAGTACAAAATCTGGTGCAACTCTGCATAAAAGCCAATCATCTTTCAGGTTATGTTGTCAAAGCTTAATTGAAAAAGCTGAGGTTAGAAGCTGATTGGCTACCATGTGCAGCTGCACCAGATTTTGCACTCTCCAGCTTTAGTAAATCAACCCCTATGTGTCAATGTACACATTGGCTTTTAGCAGAGTTTAGGAGCTGCCGTATTTAGATGAGCTTTAACCATGATGGGTTTGCAAAAGCGAATTTTGCTGCGTTTTGCGTTTTCCTGCGGCCGGTGGTATGACAAAACTGCAGCTGACAATTTAAAAAAAGGGGACAGGGGAACAAGAACAGTAATAATTTTAAATTTTAAATTTCACTTTTGTTTAGACATTAATGGCTGTGTGTTGAGTTATTTTGAGGGGACAGCAAATATACACTGTTATACAAGTTGTACACTCACTACTTTACATTGTAGCAAAGTGTCATTTCTTCAGTGTTATCACATGAAAAGATATAATAAAATATTTACAAAAATGTGAGGGGGTGTACTCACTTTTGTGAGATACTGTTTATACCATACTGTACATATATATTCTTACACTGCCTACAATGACTGTACATACTCTATCTACACTGTACTGCCTGTATATACGCTATCTACACTGTATACTACACTAACTACATGCCACTAACTAAACTGCCAAACCTGTCGCTATCTCCGCAAATGTTTTCACTATATTCGTATGTGTAAGCGGCTTTATATAGTGCGGGTGTGGACTTAGACCCGCTGAGCCATGATTGGCCAAAGGCACCCTGCCTTTGGCCAATCATGGCTCTCACAGCAGAGCGTGCTGTGCTTGGCCAAAGCATGCAGGTCATGTGCATGCTTTGGCCAATCAGCGGGCGGCATTCCCCCAAAATTTCACTGCATTATGGGGCACTCGAATTTCCCATGAACGCCCCATAATGTTCGGTATTTGGCGAACCCCCGATGTTCGAGTCGAACATACATTTGACTCGAACCAGAGGACCATCCCTATTGACCATGGAGACACTTTTTTTTACCATTTTTGACATAAGAGATTGGACAAAAAATAAATAAATAAAGTAAATAAAATGTATTTACACTTTTTAGGTGAATGGGTAAGGGTACAAAGTACCCGATACCCATTCACATGGGGGGAGCAGGATCTGGTGGCCCACTTGTCAAAGGGGGCTTCCACATTCCGATCAGCCCCCCTACCACAGACCCCAACAACCACCAGCCGCGGTTGTTGGAAAGAGGCCCTTGTCCCCATCAACATGGGGACAAGATGCTTTTGGGGACACAGAGCCCCCCCGCCCCAAAGCACACCCCACCGTGTTAAAGGCATGTAGCCTGGTATGGTCCAGGAGGGAGGGCGTCGCTTGTCCCCCCATCCTGACCTCCAGGCTGCATGCTCAGATAAGGGTCTAGCATTGATTTTGGGGAGATCCCCCGCCGTTTTGTAAAAAAATTTGGCGTGGGCTTCCCCTTAAAATCTATCCCTGAGCCAAAGGGCTTGGTATGGATTGGGGGGGGGGGGGAGAACAATACATTATAGCTGTAAGTAAGTTGATATTACATTTTTGATCAATGTGGGGGAGGATGTGGTAGCTATATTTGGTGTGGGTGAGGTTCACTGATTTGTTTATATGGCGTCACCAAACATTCGCTTCCAGCCCATGTGAACACATCACTTCCTGTTTACATCCACATAACACTTCCTGCATTTGTTCTGCTGATGTATATCTGTAAGGACTATGCAAATATAAATGAGAGGATGACTCATCAGCGCCGGTTCACACTAGTGCGATGCAGGAACCCTGTGAATCTACTGCGGGTTCCCGCATCGCTCCTGACTCATATGGCAGTTTACACTGCTATATGCAAACTGAGGGGAGTGTCAATGCAAAGTTAATGACACCTCCATTTAAACTCACATATCTCAGTGCGAACTGCCAGTTCGGACATGAATCGGATCGCTTAAGTGTGAACACCCATGCGATCTGATTCTGGTGCCGACGTAAAAAAAGGTCCTGTGTGAGTTTAGCCCGACTGTGATGCAATTTCAGCCATACTATCTGTATGGCTGAAGTCGCATCGCACAGACATCACATGTGATTTTCACTGCAGTGCAGTGGGAATCAAATTCGATATTGTACATCGCGCCAGTGTGAACCAGGGCTGAGGGCCGGTTCCCACTTCAGAGTTGTCCGAGATTACATGTGATTCTCAATGCATGGCAGTGAAAATCACATGCGTTCTCTGTGCGATGCGATTTCAGCCATACAGAGAGTATGGCTGAAATTGCATCACAGTCGGTCCAAACTCGCACAGGGCCTTTTTTGTTCCGCATCAGAATTGGATCGCAAGTCGGAGTTTGCAGTGCGATTTGCAAACTGATTTGAGGGGGTCATTAGATTGCTATTGACGCTCCCAGCAATTTGCATATGGCAGTGTGAACTGCCTGTGGGTCAGGTGCAGTGCGGGAACCCTGTGAATCCACTGTCGGTTCCCGCATCGCACCCGACTTACAAGCAGTTCACACTGCCATATGCAAACTGCTGGGAGTGTCAATAGAAAGCCAATGACAACCCCAAATCAGTTTGCAGATCGCACTGCGAACTGCAAATTTTGGACAGGAATCTGATCGCATGGGTGTGAACACCCATGTGATCCGATTCTGCTACGTAACAAAAAGGGGTCCTGTGCGAGTTTGGTCGGGATGCAGTGCAAATTCTGCCATATATGCACTGTGGGGCAAATCACATCCGATCTCAGACACCACAGCAGTGTGAACTGGCCCTAAGGAAGGTATTCCACTTCCCCAAAACGAATGAAAAAGTAAGAAGTTACAAAGGAGAAAAACAAACAAGCAAAATCAATTTCCTTTTATTTTGCCAGCAGAAACACAAGTATGTATATATTTACTGGCATTAAAGTATTCTTCAGTATATATGGGGCTACATTTAGCAAAACAGTTAGCAATTGGGTTCTAAGGGCCCTGTTCATAGGAGCTTACAATCTAAATGAGAGACATGAAATGGTGTGTGTGGGATTCAAACCTGGGAGCTAAGTTTTTTTAGGCGGCTGTGTTACCTTTTGGATATATAGGTGATGGAATTACAGGCGTTATTCTTTTTAATTTATTATGTGATATTTGGTGGTTCTTCATGTGTGAGTGTAGAATAGTGGTGTTACCCTCTGATTTTTGGAAATTAATTTTTATTTCTGATGTTGATACACATAACACACTGGTTTAGCTCAAATTAGGATCATTTGTAAATAATAAAAAAATATAAAATTGTGACTCATTTTACATTTACAGAAGCAATGGTATTGTTTGTGGTTTGTAAAGACACCTGTGTGAGTTTGGGGAAATATTTTTGTGAGCTGGACTTCAGCAAGTGAAAGTTACAGAGAAAAAAATATTTTACCAAAACATGACAACAGTACACATTCTTGCATTCTTAAAAACAAAATAGATTATGAAGTTGCAACATTTTTGCCAGGACAATTTCTTTGACAGAAAGAAACATTTCACCTTAACATGAAAAGGATTTATTTGGGGCAAATAACAATTGTACTATTAGAATGAATGGCTGAAACTTGCATTGGGCTACATAACGTAACTCTAAACTCCATTAAAAAAAAAAGCTGTGTAAAACAGCTCTCATTTTGGTACTATTTACTCATGGAATTACTCCATGAGAGTTAAAAACAAAGTTGTTTTGTGTCTGAGCATGCTCAATTTAGGGCAGGGGTGTCAAACTGGCGGCCCTCCAGCTGTTGCGAAACAACAAGTCCCATCATGCCTCTGCCTGTGGGAGTCATGCTTGTAATTATCAGCCTTGCAATGCCTCATGGGATTTGTAGTTCCACAACAGCTGGAGGGCCGCCAGTTTGACACCTGTGATTTAGGGGATCAGATCATGCTCTAAACATTATTTCTATTTGCACTACTCCAGGTCTTGAGTAGAGTAAGGATTTGGGCGTTATCTGTGACCTGGGAGCTATAGTAAATTTGAGTTTGGTAGTTATTTGCCGCCGCCGCTATTGTGAATTCCATTTGTGCACTATTTACCGCTATTTGCTGTTTTTGTAAATAACGCACAGTTGCGCAAATGTGCGCCTGAGCGCTATGGTAAATTACCCCCTTTATGTCTGGATTTATGTAAGTGCATTACTTTTATTAAAACCACTTGTTATGCGGATTCACGCTATGGTGATTTTATCTCTCATGGGTTCCGGTCTGTGACTTGGAGTTTAAGGGTGAACGGCTGCTGAGAAGTGGACATTTGCTAATACATTCTCCCCTGGGCGGACCTAGAGCTCTAGATCACCTGTGAATTAAGCGCTCACTGACCCCCTGTAATAGGAGGTCGTGGTGCTGCGGTAAGCGCACATCTATATATTTTGGTGGTGGAACAGTCACTTATACTGAACAACATGGTGGTGCAGTATTTTTTTTTTTTTTTATCCTGTTCATTAACCCTTGAGGCTCATTAGTTTGTTGGTGGACTTCATTTATGGACTCTATGCTTATGAACACAGGACTTTTCACTTTATAATTATTACACTTGCATTTTTTATTTGGTTGGTGATTCATGGAACACGCATCAGTCCCCTTTTTCTATTTGCTAATTTGCACATATTATGAATTTGCACTTTATATTTCATTTTGTATTTAGTGTCACACATGAATTTTTAGATATTTTAGCGCAACACTCTTACAGATCTACTTTTTATTTTGTGTTTTTATCTCACAATTGCGTGGTGCTGCTATTAGATTTGTGTCTTTTTCTGCTGTATACCATGAGCGCAGTTTTGTTTACATTTTATTATGTGGAAGAAAATGTTGTGTTTAGATGAGACTAAAATTTTACTTTTTTGCCTAAAAGCAAAACACTATGTGTGGCAGAAAACTAACACTGCACATCACCCTGAGCATCCCAACCGTGAAACATGGTGGAGCAGCATCGTGTTGTGGGGATGCTTTTCTTCAGCAGGGACAGGGAAGTTGATCAGATTTGATGGGAAGATGGATGGAGCCAAATACAGAGCAATCTTAGAAGAAAACCTGTTAGAGTCTGCAAAATACCTTCCAGCAATGAAACTAAACATACAGTCAGAGCTACAATGGAATGGTTTGGATCAAAGCATATTCATGTGTTAGAATGGCCCGGTCAAAGTCCAGACCTAAATTCAATTGAGAAACTGTGGCAAGACTTGAAAATTGCTCTCACAGGCGCTCTCCATCCAATCTGACAGAGCTTGAGCTATTTTGTAAAGAAGAATAGGCAAAAATCTCACTCTTTAGATGTGCAAAGCTGGTACAAACATTCCCAAAAATACTTGCAGCTGTAATTGCAGCAAAATGTGGTTCTACAAAGTATTGACTCAGGGGGGCTGAATACAAACGCGCGCCACACTTTTCACTTATTTATTTGTAAAGAAACGTTTCTGATTGTGAATCTGAATGCTCAGGCATACTGTTGCATGGTGGTGTCGGATTTTGAGACCTAGCTGGAGACTTGCAGGAGTTCCTGGTCGGAGGTTGAATCACTTAACAGATTGCTGTATCCGTGTTGG
Organism: Glandirana rugosa; assembly: GCA_018402905.1. NCBI lineage: Eukaryota > Metazoa > Chordata > Amphibia > Anura > Ranidae > Glandirana > Glandirana rugosa. Next base: position 316,942 of record BLSH010095757.1, read on the forward strand.
AGTTTGATATCCTGGCTGTGGACCCCCGGGGAGTTCTCAACAGACGGTGGGACTGGAGCCACACAGGAGCCTAGAGGATGTCTATGCGGGATTAATTATACGTGCATTTTCCTCTTATCGCTGGTAAGAGTACCTTTTACACTTTTGTTGGTGGTGTACAACACATGATGCAATGTTTCTACAATCATTGAAGATATACGATTAATGTTTCGGATGTCTTGATCGGATTGAACACATTTTTCTTTATTTTGGACTTATTTTCGGTTGTTATTCACTATAGTGTTACATTGT
>BLSH010095757.1:318131-335550 GCA_018402905.1 Glandirana rugosa
GGAACACTTGGTTTTTCACATCGCGATTTCTTTGTGGCATATATAATGTTACATTGTGATATCACTTATTGTTGGCTTTTATTCAGGTTTTATTTCTTTTTACACAAGTTAGGCTAGCTCTGTAGGCTTTGTAATTAGCATATAGAAGTTACTAACATCTTTGTAACGTAGTACACAACATGTGGTGGTTGTTTTCACATTTTCCATGAGAATGGTCGCTATTCTCCTTTTACACGCATATCAATTAGGGTGTATCTGTAGGAGATCCGAGGACACACCGAGGTCAGGGTGGCAGACAACTCTTGAGGGGCCCCCAGGTGTCGGTCCTAGGAGTTTGATATCCTGGCTGTGGACCCCCGGGGAGTTCTCAACAGACGGTGGGACTGGAGCCACACAGGAGCCTAGAGGATGTCTATGTGGGATTAACTATACGCACATTTTCCTCTTATCGCTGGTAAGAGTACCTTTTACACTTTTGTTGGTGGTGTACAACACATGATGCAATGTTTCTACAATCATTGAAGATATACGATTAATGTTTCGGATGTCTCGATCGGATTGAACACATTTTTCTTTATTTTGGACTTATTTTCGGTTGTTATTCACTATAGTGTTACATTGTAATATATACGGTGTTTCTTTAGCGCTACACTTTTTGGTTCACAAGGTCCATAAAGACATGGATGAGTGAGTCCTGACCTCAGCCCGATAGAAGACCTTTGGGATGAATTAGAGAGGAGACTGTGAGCCAGGCCTTCTCGTCCACATCAGTGTCTGACCTCACAAATGCGCTTCTGGAAGAATGGTCAAACATTCCCATAGACACACTCCTAAACCTTGTGGACAGCCTTCCCAGAAGAGTTGAAGCTGTTATAGCTTTAAATGCATCCAATTCTTAGTCCACAGGGTTCAATATTGAGTTGGCCCACTCTTTGCAAAACAAAATGCTAGCTGCAGCCATGACCTTGGTATAACCACATGCTGACAGGCTGTATACAGTATATACTGTAGGTATGGCAGTCAGCAAGTGGTTAATGTAGAATGGAAGTGGCTTCAAAGACACTGCAGGAGATCAGCAGCAGTGAGATGCAACAAAGAATGAAAAAACACTGTGAAAATTGTTTTTGTTTGTTTATTTATTTGAGGTTTCTGCTCAGCTCTTCTTCTTCATAATCTGCTTGGGCTGTTGTACTATGCATACTGTCCATTCTATCCCCCCAAACTCTGTTTGTGGTCACTGCACTGCAGACACTTCCTCCTCAAGAAAAAAGAAGGGTCGCCGAGATTGCAGATCTGAAAAGAATGGCAATCCCTTTGATGGTCTTTTTTGTGTCATCCATCAGTTTTTTGTAATGTTCCGGAACAAAGAAGACACCAGTCATTTGTGCATCTACAGCAATGTCATCTACAGACATCTTTATTGACAATAACGCAAAGGAAGCTTTGGCCCCTGTATGATGCAATATTGGCTGGATGGCAACCCTAAAGATGAAGTGAGCAACATTAAAATAAAAATATCCTGGCAATACCACAAAGTGGCTACAATAATACAACAGCACCCTCTGCTGATGAAAAGACATAAGGCTCAATCCAAAAATCTAACACACCAAGTAAGGACCCTTATTTTAAAAAAATGACAGTTATCATTAGCCAAATCCAATAAGATTTGAACATTGCAACATGACTATTCTAGAGATCAGGATAAACGGCAACTTCAAATAGCTCAATCATGAGGATGGAACACACACAGGGGCTGGGGGGGGGGGGGGGGGTTCTGGGGAATTTACTACAACTGGAGTACTCAGAATCTGGTGCAGTTGTGCATAGTAACCATTCAGCTACTAACTTCGGCTTTGGCAATAACGTAGTTGATTGGTTACAATGCACAGGTGCACCAGGTTCTGTATGCTCCTGTTTTAGTAATTCCCCCCACCCCATCTATATTAATGCTAAGTATGATAGTGTAGCGCAGTGGTCTCCAAACTGTCCGGATGTGGCCCTTTGCTTGCCTTTATCCAGCCCTTGGATCACTATTCCTCCCACTGAAATTAACAATGAAGCATATTTCCTGCCACTGACACCAACAGTGGGACTTTAGTCCTCCCAGTGGCACAAACAATGGTGCACTAATCCTCCCATTGACACTAATGATGGGGCACTATTCCTACTACTGACACCAATGATGAGGAACTATTCCTCCTACTGACACCAATAATGTGACACTATTCCTGTCACTGATACCAACAATGGCGTGTTGCTGCTGACCCAAGGACATTTCTACTCCCACTGGCCACAGCTGTCCCTCCAAAGTCTTAAGGATAGTGCACTGGCCCTTTGTTTAGAAAGTTTGGAGACCCCTGGTTTAGCATGTGCTCTACAAAATTTTTGATTTGCTGTGTCAGGAGAGTGAAACGCTTCTGTTCCATGACTACTGCTGTTCTCATTCCGGCATCCTGGTTTTGCTGAGCTGCACTCTCCCTGTCTGTCTGTCCACCTGCAGGATAATTGCTAGACACACCATCTGGGTGGTGTTCAAACCTGTCTTAAGCCTGCCAAACCCTCATGGACTTGCTTGTGATAGTGTTTTTTATAACATGTGCTTCAAGCTCCTTGTTTCCTTGCCTTGTTCCCATGCGTCTTATTCCAGCTTGTTTGGGTCCATTTTAACGAACTCAGATCAGATTTCAATACGCTCAGGTCTCCGCCAGTCTTTTGACCACTGATTGACTCTGACTACTCTTTGTACAGGTGGTGCCTGCTCTGAACCCGGGCCGCTCTGCCTGTCTGCCAACCACAAGCACCTGTTCACTGTGCTTAGTTTGTGCCTGCCCCAGCATGGTGCCCAGGCACTATAGCATTGTGTATAAGACCTGGGGGCTACCGAGTACTGATAGGTCTGCTTGCCTTATGGCAAAAGGGGCTGCTATACTGTAGGTGAAGAACACAGCAGCCAGCTATAGTGCCTGACCACCTAGGAGTAGGCCTGACATCTTGGTTTTACAAATGCATCTGTTCAGTCGACTTTTGTGATATACCATAAATGAAACAATTACAACACACATTACATAGATCAGTGCTTAACACATGTATCTTGTGCACTTCTAAAACATATACAAGGCTATGGGCAAACAGAACACAAGGTGGTTAAATATAAATTTCAACTATATATACATTTACAGCTTGACATTCACATCTGTAAATTTGACAGCAGTAAAACTAATAATACAATATAATATACAGGAAACACAGTGCATTCAGTATGCTTAAGTTCAGCAAAGGCTTGAACACTTGTGTGCTCACCAAGAGGTATGTTCTCTAATAAAGACCACAGATAGGTTTAGTATTTTCCTATCTGCTGGCAATTTCTTCCATTGTAAAAGGAACCAAGTAACCTGTATATATATGGTCTCATCTGCTATCTGGGTCATAGACCCACCCAGGTACGTTTGGTGGGTTCAAAATAACTTTATAGTCAACATGAGAGACACAGATTACATCAATGCCTACATAACCTTATACATATTTTTGTGTAAAAAACCAAGGATAAGACAGAAAAGATACCTATCCAAGATAACTCTGATAATATGACCATTAGTTATCCCTTAAAACTTTTTCATTTTGTTTATATGAATCAAATATATAAGTAAAAAAATATGTAAATAAATATATATTTTCTTTTACTTTCCCCAATGCAACAGGGTTTTTACACAATATTATACATGAAAATCTTTTTTAAAGCATTTTATAATAATTATGATAATAGGCACCCACATCATTTAGACCAGGGGTGTCCAACCTTTTCACTGTCTTGGGCAACATTGGAAGAAGAGAAATTGTCACACATAAAATACACTAACAATAAGTAACAATAAGGATAGATAGATGAGCAGAAAAAGTCAGGCATATCACTATCAGTTAATGATCACTGATATAGATAATTTACCTATCAGAGTAATAAAACTTAATTGTTTTGTAATATTTCTTTTATTACAAAAGTAAAATAAGGCAACATAAAACTAGTATTTTTTTACAAAGTTTTTGATAAATGCACGAATATCTGGTTTGATAGATTTAGTAGCAATTCTCAATTATTTCTCAAGGTACTCATCAGATATTTTGGTTCTAATTTTGCCCTTCATGTGCTTCATCCTTGAAATTGAAATAGTTTCTCCCAAATGTAGGTGCTGCCAGAAAACGTATGACATTAATAAGGGATAAGTGGGATATTTTTCTTTTTGGGAAGATAAAACTTATAAAAGTCCAGTACAGGGACACTGTCAATTTTTTATTCGGCCATATGTGTTTGATAAGTGTAAATACGTTTTACTAAAAAATCAACAAGTTTAAAGTGGTTGTCAACCCTTGACAACCACTTTAACCTACAGTTAAGATAAGGCTTACCTGTAGGTTCCCTGCATATCTCCTAAACCTGCATGTTTTAGGAGATATGCAGTGTACTCGTAAGTGACCACGTCATTGGGCTCATGCGCAGTGAAGAAATGGCCTCCATGTCATTTCTTGAATGAGTTAGTGCCACGATTGGCGGCTTCCACACATACGTGCGGGAGTGACGTCACGCGACTTCGGCAAATCACAGAGCCGGAGTCCGTGGCCCCGGAAGGAAGAAGGGCAGAACATGGACGCGGCCTGGAGCGGGGACATCGTGGGCTTCCAATGCAGGTAAGTGTCACGATGCATATGCGATGCATACTAGCCTATTATGCTTTTACATTGCAGGGTAATAAAGAGGAAGTAAAACCCAACAGGGTTTACTTGCTCTTTAAGTAAGTTTACGATTTTGCGTTAGGCCCCATTCATAGTTATCTTGGGCCGCATGCAGCCCATGGGCCACAGGTTGGACACCCCTGATTTAGTTGCCCTGAGTTGCCATATCCAAACTCGATAGGTAAAGACTTCTTTTGAAAAATCCTAACAGTTAAACTCAGTCAATGGGTAGAACCTTTTTCTTTTAACTGTTCAAGTTCCTGTTGATTAGTAGATGACAAATTATACACATACTGTAAGGTCATGGAACTTGGTGATTGTATTATGGGTCAAGTAGAATCACCTGTGGCCTCCATAAGACATTACCCTAGATTGCAAAGAACACTAGAGTGACCTTTTGAATGATTTTGTGAGTTGGTTTCGGAACCTCTTGCTTGCAAAATAATAAAGGATAGGGTTAATGCAGCTATTGGAGTAGGCTATACAAACAGAAAATGGTATTATGATATTAATGTTATGAATAGCCATGCAACTGGGAATTAGCCTGAATCGAGCTAATAACTTGAGGAAATTAACTATATGAAATGGCAGCCAACATATGAAGAAAGCAAGCACCATTACTAACACAACCTTTAAAATCTTGTCACTTTTTGTTTTTCTTTGCTTATTATTAGCTGATGCTAAAATCTTTTTGTATATAAAAAAATAACATATTCCTTGTATGATAAAAGGAATTTGAAATCCTAATATGTACTTGACAGAGTATAAGAAAATGTGCCAGAATATGCTGTTTGGTGGATACTTCATGGAACAGACAGTATGTTGGGAATAATTAGAGTAGTAAGTCTGTCGGAAGAACATTGTTGGAGCGCTGACAGCAAAAGAAGAAACCCAGACGAAAAGTGTTATCATTTTGGCCTTGGTTAGAGTTCGCCTTCCAAGAACCTCTATTGGACGCACAATGCTGTAATAACGATCAGCGCTAAGACATGTGAGGAAAAAGATGCTTGCATACATGTTCACTGATGACAGTGTAGCACACAACTTACACATAAAAGAACCAAAGGTCCATTTGTATCTTCCTGACAGATCTATAGCCCACAATGGTAATGTGGCAACAAAGGACAAGTCTGCAATAGCCAAGTTTACAATGTAAATATTTGCTACTGATTTAGCCTGAACATAGCATGTCAGTCCTACAATGATAACTGTGTTTCCAATAGTCCCCACCACAAAAATGACCATGTATATTATTGGAATCAGAACAAATTGGTAGGGGGCATCATATCCAAGGGCAGAGCAGTTTGTGCTTCCTGTGTCACTGGAAACCCGGAGAGGAATGTATTGAATTGATACAGATGAGGAGTTGGAAGTTTGAAAATCCATTATTCTGACAGGTAATTTGTATTTCCAAGCCTAAAAATAAAAATTGTATTCAGTTAAAATTTTTAAACATATCAATAGAACATATCCTATATTATAATAAAACGAAAGCTCAGGAAGCAAAAGCATGTCCACACACTTCTCCACTGACTGCCACTGGACCCACACACTACTGACTGCCACTGAACCCACACACACTACACCACTGCACTGATGTTCACTTACCCCCTAACTGCCACTGGTGCACACAGCATAAGGCCCCTTTCACATGGGCTTTTCGATCAGGTCCGCCTGTCAGTTTTTCATGCGGACCTGATCGGACCCTCCATTCACTCCTATGGAGCTGCGGATGTCAGCGGCTGCTATCTGATCTGATCCTGTCCATGAAATCCAGACGGACAGTAACACAATTTTCCATCCGTCTGGTGGATCGAATGGGATCAGATGAAAATGGACAGGTGGTCCGTTTTCATCTGATCCCCCCACAGAGGAGAGCGGGGCTCTGACAGGTCTGTCTCTGCACAGTGAGCAGAGACGGACCTGTCATCTGCTTGCTCAGCGGGGATTAGTGGACCTTACACTGCCCATGTGTAAGGACCCTAAGCCTGGGTTCACACTATTGCGAACACAGACATTGCATGTGATTTGCACTGCATTGCTGTGCCAATCACATGCGATGTCTGTGCAATGTGAATTCAGCCATACAATTGTATGGCTGAACTCGCATTGGATTCGCACAAAAAAAGGTGCAGGAATCTTTTTTTCCCTTAATTGGAATCGAATAGTATGGGTGTTCATACCCATGAGATCCAATTCCTGTCTAAATTCATAGTTCACACTGCGATCTGTGGGTTTCATGAACTTTGTATTGACTCCTGCAGAAGTTCGCAGAGGGCAGTGTAAACTGGCTGCGAGGGAGATGCGATGTGGGAACCGGCACTGGAATCGCGCTGGTTTCTGCATCGCAATAGTGTGAACCCAGGCTAAGTCTCCAGTTACTACCACTTCACCCATAAACTTGTTCCCCAACTGTCACTGCACCCACACCCTACTGTCATACCAACGCACCCACACACTTCGACACCCATTGCATTTGTACACATGTTTACTGGTGGTTACTGCACCCATGTAATTCTTCATTGACTGCCACTGACCCCATACACTTTTCAAATGACTGCCACTTGCCCCACACACTTCTCAACTGACTGCCTCAGACCCCATGCACTTCTCATCTGAATGCCACTACCCCCCATACACTTCTCAACTGACTGCCACTGCCCCCATATACTTCTCAACTGACTGCCACTGCCCCCATACACATTTCAACTGACTGCCACTGCCCCCATACACATTTCAACTGACTGCCACTGCCCCCATACACTTCTCAACTGATTGCCACTGCCCCCATACACTTCTCAACGGACTGTCACTGTCCCATACACTTCTCAACTGATTGCCACTGTCCCATACACTTCTCAACTGATTGCCACTGCCCCCATATACTTTTCAACTGACTGCCACTGCACCTTCACCTTCTTCACTTATTATTGTAATGGCACGACCCACACTACAAACAGTTTGCATTATGTACAGCACACTGTGCTTATTACACATCACATTCTCCAAAATGCTGAATTTTGTACAATGTATTGTACACCTATAGCACTATGCATTGTTTTCTTTATTTAAAACACAATTATGCTTTTTATAATATAAACTATAAACAGTTTGAGAAGGACCTTCATTAAGCATCATGTGTATGTTAAAATGTAGTTTCAGCTAAAATAGTTTATGTTTTGGAAAGAATAGAGAAGGGTTTTTTTTCGTTTTTTCTGTCTGTTATGTCTTTATCCCTGTTATGGAGATTTAACATCACTCCCTGCCAGCCAGTTCCCAGTACATGAAATGAGAGGGAAATCTCTGCAACAGAGAAACAGATTGACAAAAAAAAACACACACACACAGTTGTTTAAAGAGAACCAGTCAGTGTTATTTCCAGAGGTTGCTGCAGCTGCAAATTCAGTACTTTAATTATTGCCCTCATGACACACATAGAGCCTGCCAGGAGGCTGTTAATTTACAGTTGGCATTTTAAGATGGGGATAAAAGTGAAAATATATGGACTTTTTTCATGTTGCATGTTTTTACCTTTCACTGAAATATCATTGATTATTAGTTTGTTTCATATTCTAGATTTTTTACCATCCCTGGCAAGAGAAGATCAGTGGCGGTCTGTCCATATGGGGTGCCGCCCCCCTAATACAAGCATCCGGCCCATAATTTACATGCAGGGCGCCAGATGCTTTGATTCCAATGGGGTTTTTTTTTGTTTTGTTTTTTTTAGAAGCACATGATTAGAGCCTGAGGCTCTAATTGGCTTCAAAAAAGGATGAGCTCTGGGCACAGTGCTCACCTGCTTGTGTGACAATAGCGAATTAATATTCAATATTGTCTTCCTGATTCTCCCCCTGGCCAATCAGGAAGCGGGTCCTGAGACCCGTCACCCGATTGGCTGAGAGGAGAAGCGATCCTATTGGCTGCCTAGGAGGAGGAGGGAGGAGACGCACAGAGGAAGCCGCCGTGAGGCTGAGGAGGAGAAGACGCAGGTAAAGCCACCGCCCGCCACCCAAGGGAAGCACTGCCCGCGACCTAGATGGGGAGGGTACAGGAGACCTAACCCGGCGTGCATTCATTGTTTGCCGCCCCCCAAAAATATTCCACCAGCCTACACTGGAGAAGACAGTGATTATAATAAGTATGTGATAGCGCTGCTCACGGCAATAACTGGTGTATATATAGCAAACAATTAATAAAATGCAAAAGCCAATGAAACTGTAAAATAATTAATAAAGTGCTAGTGCCTATGTAACCAGTGGCATAATACTATAGTATAGTATGCTGGGTAATTTAGAAGACCACCTATAAATACACCCCACCATAGCCGCTCGTTTTTTTCCTCCAGAGTTGCCACGTGGATAGTCGCGTTACGCGTAGAGGTGGAGCCTGGCTGTGGGAGCTCATTTGCTGTATACGTGAGACCTGTGTGTTTTTACAAAGCATTGTTTTTAATGAATAAATGTGAGTACATAGCATGAAGCTGGGTTATTGCGATTTGTTCTCTGATTAACTCCAGGTACTGCACTATGGGAAGCACTTTCTCCCTATGTTACCTTGGAACTGTCAATGACCACCATTGAGCTACTCTTAAAGGCGAAGCGTCTCAGTGACCAAAGGAACCTGAACACCAGTGACTTATACACCTATGCGCATTTGACCCCTGGTGGGTCTATGACGGAGGTGAGCATGCATTGCATCTGGTAAAGGGGATAAACGCCACAAAGTGGAGATACGCTGTTTTGTTGTTTTAACCACTTGCCGTCCGCAGTCTGATGGCAACAGAGTGGCTCGTTATCGCAAACTGCCGTCATATGACGGTGGCTGCGATAACTAGTGCTGTGAGCGCGCGCGCCACCCGGAGGCGCGCTTGCGCGCTCACTGTGTCCGAGGGGGGCCAGGGAGCGGGTAGGGCGGACTCGATTGCCGCTGGCTACCCGCGATGCCCCCCCGCAGTGAGAGAATGGAGGTGGCATTAGCAGCCGCTAGTGATAATCGCACGAGAATACGACAGGCTGGCTGTACCCAAGTTGATCAGTACATTCAGCCTGCCCATTAACAGTTCCTGCTGAACCAGCTGAAATTCGAACCGTGTATGGCCGGCCTTAAGCTGTTTTTACTTTCCATAAACCCTTTTTTATTTACTGGCAATGTGCTTTTCTACTTGCAAGAAAATGTAAGTACGCCAGGAAAAGTCAATTTTCTAGCACAGTGCCCTCCCTTCTTGTATATCACAGCCCTTTTTTCTTGTGGAAGTATTTAAAGAGGTTGTAAAGCCTCTAAAAAAATAAATAAAACCCTGCAAGAGAAAGGCATAATGAAATACTTACCTTAGAACGAAGCCCTGTATCGGTGTTGGCACTCCGAGTACAGGGCCGACATCTTCCACCCGAAGTTACTTCCGGGTTCGCGGCTCCGGCGCTGTGATTGGCCGGAGCCACGACAATGTCACTCCCATGCATGCGCATGGGAGCCGTTGGTAACGGCACGGCCCCTTAGAAATGGCACCAAGCAGCCCGTTTCTTCAGTGCGCATGTGCCGATGACGTGGGCACATGCAGATACAGGGAATATCTCCTAAACTGTGCAAGTTTAGGAGACATTCCGGGGGCCTACAGGTAAGCCTTATTATAGGCTTACCTGTAGTTTAAAGTGGTTGTCAAGAGTTGACAACCACTTTAATTGCTGTCTGTGCTTCTCAACGCATCTACATCTCATCTCTCTGCATAACCTTTGTGTAGCTGCCAGGGGAGGAGCAAAGAGGAATACTACAGGTTTTCACTTGAATCTGTCCTTTAATATGCCTAAGCAAGGGAGGCTTTTATGGGTAAATAATAAGCGAAAGATACAGTAAATGCGTAAATAATCTTATGGGTATATTTTGTGTGAAATGAATGATCCAGCGCCTTACTTTATAAAAAAAAAAAAAAAAAGTGTTTGGCTATACCTAAGCTAGCCCCCAATATCTGGAAATACCATGCATATATAGGCGTACACAGAAGAATGAGCATGTATTTGTTCCAAGTGAACATGGTTTTGTCAGTAGGATTGTTTTGTTTGAGCTCTCCCTCACTTTGGTAATTATGTACATATGTTTATCATTATGGCTTATGTCATTTTGAAAATTATTCAAATTACATCTTTATCATGTTACTGTCTCAGTCCATGGCCTGCAGCACAGACACTATTGACAGCATATGAAATGCACAAGAAAGACTATTCAAGCATATCCTATTACAGTAATAAAGCATACAGTACTATACAGTACTTGGTGAGTAGACTAGCTTTCTAATGTGGGTATTTAATCAAGGTCATTAGATTGCAGCTCCGCTATGATAGAGGTGAACATAAATGTTTTAACGTAGTTCAAGAAGTGACTCTATTGCAGAAATGAAAGTTCAAAATAATAGACATGCCTGTAAAGAAAAGGGTAAATGCTGCATTTATTTCTAGTTTCTTTAGAAATTCACATTCTGAAAGTGTCACTCCCCAGTGTCCCCTATTGTGCTCAATGATTGCTCCCGGTGATCCCTATGTGACTACTGTATCCTTTATTGATGAGGAGGTTGGCAGGAAGAACCACAGAGACACAAGAGACAAACATTTATGGAAGTGTGGGTTTCTAAAGAAATTTCAGCAGATGGTTCGACTTCATCAAAGCAGTGTTCCATAAAGCCAGGAGTGGGAGAAACAACAATTTACTCTCTTTTTAAGGCCTCATACACACGGGCATTTTTTGACGCCACTTTTTTGGGCGTTTTTTGCAGCTCTCCATGTTATTCAAAGGCCCTCTAAAAACCCCAATGTTTTTGAGCAGTAGAGGGCGTCGGCGTTAGTGAGCTGTTTCTAGAACGCGGGACCAGCGCGTTCTGAGGCTGTAGCGTTTTGGTGGTTTTTTTACACTAATCGGCACAACGCTCACTAACACTCACTAACGCCGTATCGGCGTTAAGCGGCGTTTTTTGACGCCAACGTTTTCTGGTTAAAAGATAGCAGAGGAATGTTTTTTTTTAAAATAACGCCTATTGACGCCGACGCTCACTAATGCTCACTAACACTCATTGACGCCGATGCAAAACGCAGAAAAAAATGCAGATTTTTCTCTGACGTCGGACCTGACGTTTTGCTTATTTAAAAACATACGCCCGTGTGTATGAGGCCTTATAGATACATCATCAGAATTTTGTGATATATTAAGATGTAATAATTTAGGACTGATTTTTTAATTTTAGTTATATGTTAATAAGCGCATGTTTAACATTAATTTTTGCCCTATATACAATCTTTTCTTTTACAAATAACATTTACTACTTCCGACAAACAATACAGCATAGCAGCAGTTGCTTATTGTTAGGTTGGCCCTGTCTATTTCAAACCATGGATTAACCTTTCCAGAAAGGGGAACTTTTAGCTTGAACTACTGAAAATAAGAGGCATTTTTCAACAAAGGGGATGAGAAAACAGATAGCCACATGTGAAATTGAACCTGAAGCTCCATTTAAAGGCTCAAAAAATATATAAAAATGCAATAAAGAAAAATATTTTTTAAATGTATTTTAGTCCTGACTGTAATAAAAAAAAAAAAGGAAATATGTAAACAAATATAAAGTTCCTGTAAAGAAAAAAAACTTTTCTTTAAAAAACTATATCACACATTCCTTAGAAATCTGTTTAGAGTGGGAGTTAAAATTCCATGCATCCCCTGCACCAGTCGCAGTGTTTATGGTATTGCAACATCAGGGCAGGTCGGTGGCAGACCTTCTAATGAGCAGCCAGTTTGAAAATGCAGTCTCAGTACCTTCAGAACAGAAGAGATTATCTTTTTACTTGAACATGGATAATGTACTTTGGGATGACAGTGACACTATATCACCCATTGCAATTTCATAAAAACAGCCCATTCTACTTTATTCTTTAGAAGAAAAAAAACTTTAATCGTAAAAAAATAACCACCCATTCTGTAACAAATAAATACCTGGATGATCAGGGCATCATGCTGTTAATTAGATCTCCAGTCCACCTCCCACTTAAAAAAATGTTGCATAAAGCAGAAACTAAAAATAAAAGGATAGAAAAACATAAAAATTTGTATAGCCAAAGGTTGCATAGATTCCTACAGTTACAGCAGAGCAATAATTAGGGACTGAACCTTACAATCAATCATGTTTTTAAGTAATAAAAGGTAACTCCACTTTTTGCAAATCAAAAAAAGTAATATAACACATACGGTCCCTACACAAGCCATATTGTAATTAAATGTTATTAAAAATGACCTTTCAGTTTCAATCTGCAGCGCTGTAATTTTTGGTAAACTGGAGGTGTTATGTACAAAAATGGTGTGCAGAACGCCCCCCCAATATGTAATTTCCTGCCTGTGTGATTGGCTGACTGATTTTTCTAGAAGTCTGCACTAAGATACAAGCCAGATTTTGGGCAGTCCCTGCAACAAAAATTACATTTTTGGTGAGATACTCCCAAAGAGAAATCATGTCTGCAGGGATGCAGAACTTGCCACTTTCCTCATTTGAACCCTGCAAGTGAAGCAGCTATTTCTTCAAAATAACAAAAGTTAGGAATCTGTAACAAAGTTTGTTAAAATGCAATGTACATAGATTACCCAGAGGGAAATGTTTTCTTTTTTTCTCAACAAAGCTACTGGAGCTACTCTTTACCTTACTTCAACCATGGTGGTAAAGATGAGCTTTTAGAATTTGAACCATATTTAGCATATCACAATTGGCAGTAATCTGCAAATTGTATTTTTTTCCTAAATGGGGCTAGACTTTTTCCTATTGCATTCCTGCTGTATTCCAGTATATAAATTTGCTTTTCTATATGTATATACTATATATATATATATATATATATATATATATATATATATATATATATATATGTGTATATATCTCAGAACATAAGTTATATTTCTCTGTACGTAAATATGGTTTAGGTGCAATGAAGGTCTTAATCACTCTATATAATTCAAGGTTAAATCAATAATTGTTAGCAGTTAACCTTAAAACTCTAGCTGCATAATCCCATTATTTGCTAAAAATGTACAGTACAATTAATTCATCTGTTCTTGCTTTTTTAACAGCAAGTAAATTCAATTTACCTATAAGTAATACTTACCAAAGCCCTCTGGTTGTCTTTTTTTTGTAGTCAGTAAGTGCAGAATGTCACCAATTCTCTGCCACTCTCCTACATTCTGATTTGACAGTGACAGCCAGAGAGCAGAGACCTGTTCCTCTTCTTCGGTGCAGCTTATAAGTGGTATATAAATGTCATGACTCAGAAATGGTTTCCAAATCAACACCAGTTATGTGATATCAGATATGTTAGAGGGCCATATCCCATTCTGTGCTGCCAGTGTCTTCCTGTTTGCATTGTAAATATGCAGAATGCAGTTCAGCAGGTGGACTGATCTTGATATGGCTGGATACTAACGCTTGTTTTGTCAGGGCAGCCTTCAGGAAGATAACAGTCCCACCCACGGATGTCTGTTATGAGACAAATGCATACGCTAGTACAAATGGGTACTGATTAATACTGAAAAAAGGGTGAATTGGCTAGAATATAACCAGTGTACTGCAATAACTGTAACCTTTCTGATCCTTAGTTTTTTTGTACATCAATATCGATTTTATTCATTCCACCCAAAATGACACATATAAGTTGTTCGGCTTTTTTTTTTACTGCTCCGAATGCAGCCCATTGCTTTCAATTGGCCTGTACACACATAGGCACGTAAATGTCAGTAAATTAGCATTGTGTGTAGATCAGTAAAAAAAAACGAGTTACTAGTCAGTATTTTAAGCATTCGGCTCGGTTCACACAGGGGCGACTTGCGCTCCGACTTGTGTTGCCTCAAGTCGCCCCAAGTCGATTGACATCTTAAATCCCATTGAAGTGAATGGGAGCAGTCTTAATGTACACTATTGAAGTCGATCTGACTTCAAAAAAGGTTCCTGTACGACTTCAAGGCGATTTCTATCCGACTTGTGCCCATCGAATTCAATGGAAGTCGCCTCCAAGTCGGATCCCCATCTATACTGAAGCGACTTTACAGGAAAAAGAAAAGAATTTACCCAGTTACCACCCCCGAATTACCCAGGCAACCCCCTCCCTCCCTTCTCTGATTGGCCACAGCAAAGTCGCCTGGCATGGAGTCGCGTTGTATATCACCCAAAGTCGCGCTGAAGTCGCCTTGAAGTCACATTGTAAGTTGCCTAGCAAAGTTACGCCGAAGTCGAATCACCCCTGTGTGAAACCCCCCATGCTTCTAAATGCTTGTAAACATGCACACTATACAGACCATATATTTTTTGGGCAACTTTTCGCCAGGAAGAACCGACATTAATAAATAAAGTACTGTGTGCAAGGATACTTTGTCCTCGTTTACACATGCAGTGACTTCTTAAGTTGGATTGATCTCAGATAACATTTGACAGGTTGTGAGAAGGCATTATATCTGTTTTAAACCCAGCACCAGTGTGCCACAACCATGTGCATTGCACTTAATTTCAGGACAGTTGCAGGCACGCCTATTCACTGAATGCGGTAGCATCGATCATTTTTGGAGTAGCACGATGCAAAGCATCGTAGCCGTGCCATACACCCCATCCGCTGCCTTCACTAAAATCTCATTTAAATAGTTTCCAATGTCATTTTCTAATATGCTGCTTTCATTCAAGCCTAAGTGCAGTCAAAAACAAAAATAGAAAAATCAGCACAAGAGACACATCTTACAGTCAGTATGATGTCCCCCTTGTGTTGATTCTTCCTTTGTTAACAGTAATCAATTTCGGTTCTGTACCACACCCCAACCCCCGCCACCATAATATTCCAGTGCCAGATCTGCCAGTCATAGAAGGCGTATTAAAGCTTCTATGAAGTACATAAGCTCTCTGAATGGAGGGGGGAGAAGCTATCAATCATCTGTCCCATCCTTCATTTTAGATCCTGTGTCATTCATAGAAGCTGTAGTATGAATGGTGGATTGCGCATGAAAGAGCAGGCATACTTGAACTCTCTTGGTGAGAACTGCTGACAGCCTGAATTGTATTAATCCCTGCTGCATCAGAAGATTACTGCGACAGGGGTGGGGTACAGGACTGACTAGATTACTACTGAAAGGAGAGGAATCAGCACAAGGGACACACTGTACTAACAGTAAGTTATATCCCTTGGGCTGATTTTTCTATTTGACTACACTTGGGCCGGGTTAATTGAATATGAAGGAAAGAAACTGAAGCAAATGAAAATCCTTTGCTTGGAATGAAACGTAATGTCCAGACACATTCACTTCAGAGATTGAATAAATGTGAAGGGCTATACAACTGGCCCAGAGGTCCTAGTTATGTCTCACAAACTGAGATCAGTAAAGCCGGGTACACACGATCAGATTATTGGAGGAATTTTCATCCGTTTTTTGTTGGATACTAGTCTCATATCGAATCTGAAGAGGTTACAAAACATCTGAAAATTCTCGTACGACAAAATGCAACGTCACAAGTGATGTGATGTGTTGAATAGTTTTGTATGTGTTCTTTAGTTTCTGGGCATGCGTAGTCTTGCTCTAGCGATTTTCTTTGGATGAAAACTGTACTAAATAGATGAAAATTGAACGTTGTGTTCAAAAACGACAAAAATCTTTGAGCCTGCACATCAGTTTTTGTCGTCCGAAAATTCAGGAATCGGCTGTCGAAAGCACCAAACTAACGGTCAGAAAATCGGCAGATCGTTCGTCGGACTACATTTTTCTTGTATGTACGGGCCTTAAGATTAGATATATATTTATCTGGCTAGTGGCAAACCATTCGATGTACAGTAGATGTCAAAGACAGAAAAGCACATTTACCATGTCCCAACATACACTAGAATTACCTACATTAGGACACTTGTTTGGTAGATACCTTCCACTAGAAATCCACATATTGTCTTCTCTCTTACGTATTTTTACATATACATGTTTGAGGATTGGTTGAAGACATGAGCCTTTCTCCAATTTCCCACTTAGCAGTACTTAGCACTGTTGATGTGTGCAGCCACAATTAAACTCATTATGTGATGATGCTACATATGTTTATATATAGTTACAGATATAATTTTATATGGTCTGCACAAATCATGCAATGTTTTATAATTGTAATTGGATTACATATGGGTCATATTATCCATGATGCCGTAATACTTACCATGGTTTTTAGTTGGTCTTGACTAGAGTTGAGCGAACCTCTGGAAGTCCGGGTTCTGCTGTTTCGTCCGAACTTCGGGACAAAGTCCGGGTCCGGGTCCGGACGGAACCCGAACGATCGCACGGACAACGAACCCCATTGAAATCAATGGGGACCCGAACTTTTAGGCACAAAAATGGCTGTAACAAAGTCCTGGAAAGCCCTAGAGGGCTGCAAAAGGAAGTAAAATGGGGGTAAGGGTAGGGCAAGTGCCCTACAAAAAAATGGGGACCGGGAAATAACTTTAAATATTTAAAAAAAAATAAAAACATAAAAAAAGCAAAAATGGAGGTGAATGTGGATCATCTTCAAACTGTGTCTGAAAAGTATTAATTAATGGTAGAAGCCATATAACTGTTCTAAAATCATCTTCAAACTAGGGCAAGTGCCCTACAAATAAATGGGGATAGGGAAAATAAATTAAAATCAAGTAAAAAAACGGGAAGGGGGTGGATGTGGAGT
>BLSH010095757.1:339601-354486 GCA_018402905.1 Glandirana rugosa
ACCCAGGGGTATGTAAAAAAATACCGTTATTGAACGTATATTTGGAAATTTTAATCGTAAAAACTAAAAAGTACAAGCCCAGAGTATCTGAAATTGTCACAAGCTTACAAGACCCCGCTTACGTGTTTACAAAACGGACAAGCGTACAAGACCACGCTTGGCTTGGCCCCCCACAAGCCGAGGAGGGATTTGTCCTAATTTTTTCACGGACTTCATGCCTGAGTTGTTGGGGTTATTAATTAAGTTAGGAGTTAAATTGGGTTTGAACAAATGTGCTTTGTGCTAGGCATGAAGTATTTATACTTTGAAAATTACCATATTGTGTATACCAGTTCTGACCGAACGATTTTTGAAATGTCCGGGTCCGGGTCCGTGCCACGGACACCCGAAAGTTCGGTACGGACCCGAACGTTACAGTCCGGGTTCGCTCAACACTAGTCTTGACCATATGTGTTATACCATTAAAAGTTTCATATTTATGAAGTACGGATCGTGTTTCGTGTAAACAAGTTTGGGTTAAATTGAGGATTGAATTAATTATTGGGGTTGTTGAGTCCGTACTTCAGGCACTTTTTTAATCCTGTTTAGGGAGGAGCCGAACACCCCCCGGTTCGGTTCGCACCAGAACATGCGAACAGGCAAAACATTTGTGCATTCGCCCCAGAACATTCGAACACTGTTAAAGTCTATGAGACCCGAACATGAAAAATCAAAAATGCTAATTTTAAAGGTTTATATGCAAGTTATTGCCATAAAAAAATGTATGGGGACCCAGGTCCTGCCCTAGGGGACATGTATCAATGCAAAAAAAAGTTTTTTGAATCAATCATTTTTTTCAGGAGCAGTGATTTTAATAATGATTAAAGTGAAACAATAAAAATGAAATATTCCTTTAAATAATGTGCCTGGGGGTCTCCTTAGTCTGCCTGTAAAAGGGCACACCTCTGTGATGTTTAGAACAGTGCCAGAGCAAAATTACATTTGTGAAGGAAAAATGTCATTTAAAATAATTGACATTTAAAATCACTGAAAACATTTTTGAAAAAATTGACGTGGGGTCCCCCCTAAAATCCAAACCAGACCCTTATCTGAGTATACAACCTGGCCAGCCATGATAGGGGGCGGCGGGCGAGCGCCCCCGCCCCTCCTGAACCGTATGGGGCTACATGCCCTCAACATGGGGAGTATGGGTGCTTTGGGGCAGGGGGGGCACTGTGCCCCCCCACCCCAAAGCACCTTGTCCCCATGTTGATGGGGACAAGAGACTCTTCCCCACAACCCTGGGCTGTGGTTGTGGGGGTCTGCGGGCGGGGGGCTTATCGGACTCTGGAAGCCCCCTTTATTAAGGGGGCTCCCAGATCCCGGCCCCCATGTGAAATAGTATCGGATACATCGTACCCCTACTAATTCACCAAAAAGTGTCAAAAAAGAAAAAAACACACGAGACAACTATTAAAAAATAAAAAAAAATAAGTGTCCCCCGTTGTAATCCATCGTCAATCATGGTGTGCGATGGACCCTAAAAAAAAAAGGCAGCAACAGCTCCTCCTCCATGGGAGGGCTCCCACTGTCTGCACGCTCTTTGCTTTGACAGTTTATTTATATGGGGGGAAGGGCCACGCCCCCTCAGAGATCACATGACATCAGAAGGGACGGGGTCGCTCGCTTACGTCACCAGGTGGCCCTGCCCTGGCATGTAAATAAACTGTCAAAGCAAAAAGCATGCGGCCGGCGGGAGCCCTCCCAACGGGGAGGAGCTGTGCATGCCGTCTGTGCGCAAAGCATTATGGGGCGCTCCGCGCCGGCGAAGTCACTGCGAACGCCCCATAATATTCTAAATTTGACGAACGGGCAAACTTACGCTTCACTCGAACCACGGGCCCATCCCTAATCCTGTTATTTACCATTGTGACCAAAATTGATCTGATCAATACCATGGATGTTGTATTAGATTTGAAGATTTAACATGAGGCCATAGTCAAAGTTGACATGGCTGATAAAGGTTTTTCCAGATTATATTTCAATATAACCTCTGTCCAAAACCACTCCTAGTATGGGTCTTCCACCTCCTGCAACCCTCTAATTATTAACTAATTGTATCCCAATGGTTGGGTGTCATTACCAGGAACCCTGTACAGATGTTACAGATTTCTTATATTCTTGTTATAATCAGGCCATGTAGGGTTAACATTTCAGCACTACACATAATCTTCAAACATGGAATGTGCTTTTTTTTTTTCTTTTCTTTTTTTTAGCACAGTTTTATCAAATACAGTAAACTTTTTGACGGTTATTCACTAAAACTGCATTGAGCTAAATCGGATGCAACTCTCTATAAAAATCAATCAGCTTCCAAGTTTTCTTGCCAAAGCTTAATTGAACAAGTTAGAAGCTGATTGGCTACAGTTTTAGTAAATCCCCCCTTTGTGACTGGTGAATTGTCTTTCTCTTCCATAGTAAAGGGCACAATCCAGTCACAATATACAGTATGTGCATCTTCCATGTGTTTTCAAGTCCAGGGTTCGAAAACCATGCAGAGCAAGCAGTAGTGAACACGTCTTCCAACAATCCACCATTCCTAATGAAAAATGTGTTCTTCTACTTCCACCCCAGGGTTAAAATACAACTTTGTGAGGGCAATGGTGGGCTGAATAATCTACTATTTTGAGGCTATAAATGTAAGATTTCCCTGCACTAGTCTATGCCCTCTTCCAACAAGGCCAAAAAATGTCATTCCCTTTTTGATACCAGATGTTTTATGCTACACCATAGGGAGACCTATACACCATCATTGGCTTTCTAATGGCTGCAACACATGAGCTGAGCAATGGTTTTGATGCTAGCAACACAGCTTTGCTTTACATATTCAATTACAATTTCATTATAATAAGTGTATCTAGGAGACACAGCAAACAAAACACAGCATAATACAAATCAGATCTTGTTTATTATGTTGTTTGAATTAAGTTTTGGAAAAACAGAGAATGCTTCTACTTTACATGTCCACATGGCTATTATTACAAACAGAAATGCATGCATTCTTGCTTTTTTTAATCCAGAAAGAAGCACTAAGATGTATTTCTCATGGTTTTGGCCATGTTGATATTGTATCATTTCATCTAATCAAAGGAATGGCTGGCATATTCTACAGTAGAGAACAAAGAATTTATCAGAAAATATGTTATTGGCTTTCTAAACTTTCAGTCCTCTTCCCATCAAGCAGGCAAAGACTGTCATGACCATCTTTGGTTTCACCTCCACCAGGTCTTCCGGCAAAGCATAAAGCCTTGCACCAATCTTTCTTGCCATTGAAACAGTGTATCTGCACAAAAGAGAAAGATAATGCACATGAGGTATAAATACGGATTTGTGTTTCTTCAAAGTATTTCAGGTCATAGCTTTATTTTAGCCTAGTTGAAATTGCTTTTTTATAATTCACAGAGAAAGGTTTTTATGATAGGACTCCATAGCAGAATCATTATAAGATCCCCTGACTCTTCAAGCTTCATCTTAAAGGAAGCCTAGGAGAACTATGTAGGCTACCATTGCTGACCTCTCCTTCTGTAGAGGGCAATGCTGATAAAAATATGATAACATTAAAGTCGTTGTACAGTCTCACTAAGAGACTAAAAAAAGTGCCCCCCCCCCTGCAGGTTTAAGTCATAATGTACTAGTATTCACCACATACTAGTACATTATGAGAGACTTACCTACAGACAGAGCTGTGCAACGCTGGGCTGTAACAGATCTCTCTGGTCCAGTCTTCCTTTCAGGATCCAAATCTTTGGCCGCTTGAATGGCTGGGCTGAAGTGACATCACTCCCACGCATGCACAGAGAAGCCACTTTGGCGTGGCGCGCAAAACATGCCGTAAATGTGGTCTGAGCTGCGCATGCTGATTGCATTACCTGCTGACAAGCAGGGGCGTCATTTATGACAGAAGAGACCTATAGAGTCTCTTCTGTTATAAAACCCGTGCCTGTCAGTGGGTTTTTACAGAAGACACTTTACTACCACTTTAAGGCCTCGTGCACACTAGATGTTTTTTCTGCTGCTCCTAGGGGCATTTGGCGTTTTCTTTTCCTACATCTAAATGCCACTGCGTGTTAGCTTAGGTGTCAATGCACAAATAGGCATTTTTAGAATTGTAGAGGCAGGGACATTTAGAGGCATAAAAAAACCCACAGCCAGTGCGTCCAGGAGCACCGGCATTGTGGCAAAAAAAACGTTTGATGCACTGTATAAATGAATTAATGCCCAAGTGCCTGATGCGTCTAAACACGCCTAAACATATTACACGCGTTTAGAAGCATCAAGCATTGTTTTTTTCTGCCAAAACGCTGCTGCTAGGATAGAAGAGTATAGGAAAGTTAGCAAAATATCCAGTGTGCATGAGGCCTAAGTCTGATCCAGTTACCCACATGGGTAGCTCTCACAGGTAAATTTTAATTTTATTTTCTATTGTTCTACTGTGATACTGACTTTCTTTGTCTAAATAGGTGCCCCTACTATCCTACACAGAAATAGGTGCGTACCTGTTTTTGTTTAAGTTAATAATTAGGTCTGGTATTCAGACTAGATCAGGTGCTGCACCCACTGTAGTCTACTAAGCACAAGTTTTATTATATCAGCCCCTGTTAGCCTCATATAGTTAAGGTCTGAATTGAATTCTGCAGCATATGGCCTCCAGAACATTTTTATGGCTGTAAACTTCTCTTATCTAAGTTAAACCTCCACTACCCATCCTGAATCAATTAGTACTAATGGTTTCAGTAATAAAAAAGAGATTATATCCATTTTTACAAGGATCTATGATAAGCTGCTGATTCTACTGCTGGCTCTTGAGTTCAGGGAGGTCTGGTCTTTGGTGCAGAAGATCCTAGCATAGGAGAGATGAGTATGCAAACAAAGGGTTAAGATTATAAAAGGGGAGTATAGTGTTAGGGTTACAGGGAGGGTTAGTGTTAGGAGTATGTTTATAAGACGGGTTAGGTTTATGGTTGCAGGAAGGATATGTCTAAGGCGCCCTTTCTCAACCTTTTCAGAAAACCCTTGAAATTACTTCCCAGTCTCAGGAAACCCCTGCTAACTATATCTACAACTCATTTTGTAATAGTGAGATGGTCAGTGGGAAGAATTCTCCTTACACTTGTGGTCACTGGGAACAATTACCCCCTTACAGATAGCTAAAAAGATCAATGGTGTCAGTGTTGACTTATCTGAGAGGTATAAATTGCTCATAGCTCAAGGAACCCCTGGTAACCTCTGGAGGAACCCTAAGGTTCCTTGGATCCCTGGTTGAGAAACCCTGGTGTAAAGGTTAAGGATGCAGATAGAAGTTAGAGTACGGGGCCTTATGGTAGGGATCTGCAATGAAAACTATCAGCACAGATCTTCCAATGCTGAACGTTAATGTATCTGTGCTTATTTATTTTCAATGCATTCCATGTTGCTATCTTTAGTTTGAGCAGCAATTAAAGAGACATCATTTAGGGCAAAGTGACAGTGCTTTTGTAAGGCTTCTCTGCCTGAACTTGTGAAACTCACCTTGCCAGAGGACCCTCACCATTCCTGACTCCATTGCAGCAGTGACCAATACATGGGGTTACCTTCTCCCATGTGACAGTCTAGCAGCAAATCGCTCAGGGTGATGTCATCACTACACTTAGCATCCAGCTTCAGATGTCAGGGGAGACAGGAGCAGTGGGGAAGTGGTAGTGCTGGTACGGTAAGTATCAGGGCTCAGAAGGAGGAGGGGATAGTTTACCAAGACCCTATCACTTTGCCGTGAATGGGCAGGATGACAGTGGGGGAATTCAATAAAGTTCATTCAAGACACTTTTGCTTTCTGCCTGAGTCTTTATGAATTCCAGGGAGTGTGTCTTAGGTATAATTTAAGATTTCCCTCTTCTTTAAAGTTGTTCTAAAAGTAAGGTTTTTTTTACCCTAATGCATTCTCTGCATTAGGGTAAAAAAACTTTCCATGATCAGCTTCCCCAGCGCCTCCCTTAAATACTTCCCTGTCTCTTCTTTTGATCCAGCGTTGTGCCTTCTGCAGCAGCTCTTGACTTCTCTCCCTCTCTCTCACAGGCACAGTCAGTAGCAGGAGCCATTGGCTCCTGCTGCTGTCAATCAAATCCAGTGAGGAGGGAGCGAGGAGGTGGGGCCAAACTGCACTGGGTGTGTCTATAGACGCACACAGCCCAGCTCAGGAACGAGCCCTCATGGGTGCCCCAATAGCAAGTGGACAGCTCTGGCTGGTGACTCCAGAACAGGAGGTTCCGGGTTGCTCTGTGCAATAACATTGCATAGAGCCGGTAAGTATAACATGTTTATTATTTAATAAGAAAATATACAGTACTTTTAGAACCATTTTACCATAAAGCAAATAATTTTGTTATTCACTGAGACATACTACATGGATCAAAATATACTTTATTGGCATACATACTTGGCATTATTCAATTTCTCATCGTCATTTAGGTCTTTTGTCTTGAGAATGTCATAATTAATTGAGCCAGGTTGAATTGCATCAATTAAGTCCAGTACAGGCAAACTTGTGCTGATCTTAGGGTCCTGGTATAAAGAAAAGTTAGGTATCAGTGAAAATACATATTGTATTTTTTTTTAAAGAACACTGTAGAAAGCACAGTGACTTGCTCAATCATTATTTCAACCATCAGCCTGTGTTTGGTTGTTATGGGCTATTGTGCTTTGTACTTCCTTATTAAATCAGCCTAACGATATAAAAAAAAAAAAAGTATTTGTTACCCCAACATTTCATATTCCTGACATGTGCCTGCTGTACCATATATTTGTATGACAAAGTATCCTGTTCCCTTTGTATTGCTTCCTTTGTGTGAAATCCCGGGCATTCCTGCCAGTCCCCTGGCTTTCCTATTACAAACTGACCATACTAAGCAGTAGAGCACACCATGTAAAGTTCTCTAGCTATGCTGTTAAATCAGCCTGCTCTCCGTCAATGATTAGACATGTCCTGGCACACGCCCCCCTTGCACAGCCATTCATTGAGAAGCTCAGTACTGCTGCTTCTCCTCTCCCCCAGCGCTTATGCAGCTGAGAACAGAGGGAGTGTGAGCACTTATTAAGACGGGAAAAAATGTAGAACCTGCAGTTTAAAAACAAATAAATGATTGCCCTGTTTTTAAAGAGGACAGGTTTCACAGCCATCACACTGATCTTGTCTTCACTCACAGGTGAGCCATTTATGTAAAACAATAATTCAGCAAGGGAAAGCTGAAAAGTCTGAGCTCCAGTTCTATATATGTACTTGTTCCAAGAGAGAGACTGGCAATCAGGATCACACGCCCAGCTATAATTCTCTACTCTTAAGTTAACTTTGAACATGGCCCCTATACTCCATATTCCTTCTCCCTATTCATCACATTTTTCAAATGCAGATCTTTTTATTGCATTGACCTGTCAATGGCTATCACGTAGCATTTACTTTTTTGCAAAGTCCCCACCATCTCCTGAAAGGAAAGACAAGCACCAGGCTGAACCATATATAATAATAGCCATATCCATCTTCAGCTTGCCTAAAGAATCCAAATACAACCATTATTCTCTATGGCTAGGCCTGGCCAATGTACAACATCAGAAAATGCCAGGAACACTAGAAGGTCTAAACATTGCCTGGGCTCCCTGCTCCGGGTAATCTCTTCTGGGTATCTAAATAACACAGAGAGGACCTGTGCTCCAATACTTTATAAAGCACTGCCTGCTGAACATCCCCAGATACACATAGATGTATACAATTATAGAATTAACTTTAGTCCACAAAACAACCACAGTCCATCTGCTTTGCAGGTGTCTATAGGTGCAGCACTCTACCACCTATTACCTGATAAAACACAATGCATCTTTATAAAAATCATGAGTCAATACAAGGCAACCTATGACCCCAAAGGTTGGCAACACTAGCTTAATAGTAAGTACAGCAAAGAAATAAATATGGAATATAAAAGATGTCCAGAATGTCTGAAATTTATAAAAATAGTGTTATTAATTATTTCACTTTAAGTAAGGAATAATTTGTATTATTGACAGCCTTTAGGTATGACGTTTCTGTTTTACATTCTTGGCTTATATATTTTGAGCACAAAGCATGCTAATATCTTTTTTGCCAATTCTGGAGAATTGTAAAAGATGGGCACCAGCCTGTCTGCTTATAGGAAGCAAGAGGCTGCATTTGAGCATCATGCAACTATAATAAATCCCCCATTTTTGTATTTTTTATGTTGCTGTTGATAAGTAAATTGTTACCTGGTGGTTGTGGTGCAAAACCACATTCAGGAAACCCAAAAAAATACACTTTCAATGTAGCAGATTGGCTGGTGTATGATCAGCATAAGTGTCTAAAAGTACTGAGTGAAAAACAAGCCGCTATATCTCGTTTCCATATCTCACTCTCATGTAAAGGTCTGTTGTTAAAAGGTTTGACAGAGGAAAATAAATTTGACATTTACCCCTTGGCTCACGTAAATTGTTAAGTTTTACCTTGAAACCAGAGATGGATGATGACTTTCCAGCTTCTCTTAGAGTTTCATTTACCCAGTTGATAATTGTGTCATCGTTAACCTTCTGTCCACCTCCTATATCCTCTAGGATATTTAATGTATACCTGGAATATAAAAACAGTTACGACATTTAAGGTATTTATAGGATAGAATTACATTTCCTGCCTTCATCCACTTGCTTATTAAAACAGGAGGGTAAACTAACTCACAATCCCTTTGTTCCTTCAAGCAGAATGATAAGACAAAAGGATAGTTAATAACATTAAATAAATATAAAAAAAACACTTTTCTTCAACTTACAGTTTACACTACCCAGCACATTGCCGTGTTTGCATGATGCTTCTATTGTTATTTATTTATTGTATTGTAGATGTATATATTGCTATTGTGTTTTAACGCCGTCTTTATTTTTAGAAAAAAAAATCAGCAACGTGTTAACAGTTGTAGCCAGGGGCTTGGCTAAGAATGAGAGTGAGAGAAACATTGGCTGCAGCTGTTCTTTGTAGATGCTGTCCTGCGGTGCTGAACTGGTTAACAGTTGTTTCAGCAAAAGGGACGGAGCTACTGAGAAGGAAGAGTTCAATAAACTAAATTGGGCAGCAATGCACTGTGGGAACTGTAGTCCAGAGGAGGGACTATGCTGTGGTGATCAAGAGCTTTTGAACTACATTCCCTAGAGAGAAATTGCCAAAAGGAGGGGAAACAACTGCAGAATGCCCATCCCTGTCCAGTGTGCACCACCACTGCTTTATATTGGCGGCCTGATTGGGATCCGAAATGCTGAGCTCAGAGGGGCCAAAAGAGCCACTTAGGTGCAGAGCAAAAAAGTGGACTAATCGCTGTGTGTGACTGCATGGAGAGCTGCAATTTCGCTGGGACTGGTGATCTGCTGCTGTGAGGATTTACTATCTGCTGCTAAAGAGAAAGAGAGACTGAGCTCTTTGTGAACTGACCATACAGCATTCTAGCCTTATTGCTGCCTGCAGGTTTGACTGGGACTATTCTCATGTGCACCAACAGTGCAACTGGGCCCCAACCCTAGCCAGCTGAAGATATAGGAATGAAAACTGACCCTTTACAGCTGCTACACAGAGACCTTTACCCATTGCTTATGCTAAGGGGTACCTCACAGGGGATATTGTACCATATCCTAGCCATCCTCCTTGAATGCACTTTAGACGCATAGTATTATTGTTCACATTGCAGTTAATGCTTATATGAACTGTTTATTGCTGACTTTGTGGAGTTATGAGTTGATTCCAGTCTAGTGATACAGAACTCTATTCTAAGTTACATTGGCATAGTAATTACATTGTCTAGCAGACCGTGTCTGTATCTACCTACTGTATGCTCATTTATGCCATCATTTACCCTAATCCGTACCAACACATTTACTTAATTTACCACTAAACAGTCTTGTATCTATTTCCTGGTACTAAATCACAGGCAAGTTAAAGAGGGTGTAAAGCCAAAAAAAAAAAATAAAAAAAAATAAAACCCCACAAGAGAAAGGTATAATCGCATACTAACTAGCTCATTATGAAATACTTACCTTAGAATGAAGCCCTGTATCGGGGTCAGCACTCCTTGTACAGGGCCAACATCTTCCTCCCGAAGTTACTTTCAGGTTCGCGGCTCCGGTGCTGTGAGTGGCCGGAGCCACGACAACGTCACTCCCACACATGCGCATCAGTAACGGCACGGCCCCATAGAAACGGCACCAAGCGGCCCGTTTCTTTAGTGCACATGTGCCAATGACGTCGGCACATGCAGATACAGGAAATATATCCTAAACTATGCAAGTTTAGGAGATATTCTTGGGACCTACAGGTAAGCCTTATTATAGGCTTACCTGTGGTTTAAAATGGTTGTCAAGAATTGACAACCACTTTAAAGGTATCCTTACTTGTATTCTTAGTGCTTGCAGTAACTTTCATTTAACCAGGTGTGTCAGAGGGGCTGAGGTTGTTCTGGAAAGTTGAGGCGCAAAACAGAGAACCCAAATTATCAGCAGCTCCTGCAGGGGTAAAGCTACAAGGTATATAAACTTGGCTATTGTATTATATGTATATAGAACCCGTGGTTGAAATTCCATCTTTATAATATACACAATAGTTACTATTAAATTATACATCTATCAAAATATCACAATATTGTTGTCATGTATCCTCTGTCAGTGTAACAGATATTGACATTTGAGATGAACAGTTTGGTTATTGACATTATGAAATGTACAGGGACATAGGTAGAGATGGGAAAACAAAAAAGAAAGCAGAAAATGTGCATCTATACCCCATATAAGAATCTCAGGGTGTGAGGATAGAACATTTTGGGACTTTGCAGGTATGAAGAGTATAGCCAAACTTAGACTTGGGTATATAAGTACAGTGGAAGAGAAAAAAGGGGGGTTATCAAAAAGGGGAGAGGAGAATTTTCATGTTCAGAAAAAATGTGGGGAGGCAGTATATAGGAATAAGAGGGAATGCAAGATAGACAGTAGTGGAATAAAATTGCTATTGTGTTTAAAAACCTTTTCACCTTGATCATTGCCCTTGTGGAGAATATAATATAAAGCCAGAATTAAGGCATATAAAAGTACACAGTCTTCAGGGCCTTGTAAAGTAAAAGTCACTCAACCTCTGCTGCAACATAACAGGTATCGTTAAAAATCCTTTTTGTTGCTAGCTTAAACTTCTGATCCTTTAATACATCTAGCCATTGCAGCTTTAGAGTTATTAGACCCTGATTTACAGTATACTGTACCATACAGGACAATACAACAGCCGTGCCAAAGAGCAAGCATTAATATTCCTAATATAGCTTCTTGCCCCATAAGCTGAACATTGTAACAGTCTAAGTTATAATGATTTCCTACCATCTTTCTATCTTTATAAAGTGGAACACCAAGAAGAGCAATGTGAAGGGCACTGAATTACTTCTGTACTTTGGGTCCAGCAATATTAATTCACTCTTCTAGGTCTTTCAGTTGCTATGTTCATAGCATGTGCAGCAGTTGTAAAGAGATGTTTATAAGAAATGTTGAAACTATGGGCTATTAAATGCTACTGCATGACCTGGAGGAAGACATTCTCAACATGGAACTATTGGATGATCGGATTAATGGACACTGATGTATAGCAGATCTCAGCTTAACCATCCTTTTTATGCATGAGTGTTTCTTTATATCTTTTTTTTATTAGAACCCTGCCCTTAAGATCACAAAATCAACAATTATACCTTCTCATCAACTGCCACAGCAATGCAAGTGTGAGTGTCCTGTTGCCTTCATGCAGGTCCTGACCAGCAATACCAACCAGAGAAAATTTTGCCTTGTTCTTTCCCAGTTCCACAGCATAGTTACAATTTTCAAGCTAGAAATTTTGAAAACAGTAGAACAAATTAGCAGTATACCACACTATATATATTAATGCATTAAATAATTAATCAAATATAAATACCGTATATACTCGTGTATAAGTCGACTCGTGTATAAGCCGACCCCCCTACTTTTGCCCACAAAATATGGGAAAACGCATTGACCCGCGTATAAGCCTAGGATGGGAAATGTAGCAGCCAGAACACAGGGACAGGGAGCCAGAACACAGGGATTTTAGCCAGAACACAGGGATTTTAGCCAGAACACAGGGATATTAATGCCAGAACACAGGGATATTAATGCATATTAATGCCAGGACACAGGGATATTAATGCCAGGACACAGGGATATTAATGCCAGGACACAGGGATATTAGCCAGGACACAGGGATATTAACCAGGACACAGAGACTGTAGCCAGAACACATAAGGGATGAGTAAGGTAGTTTAGTTTCACATTAAACAGAGCTGTGCTGCTTCTAAGAGCCGTTCTGTGCATGTAACTGTGACTAATCACATTGGAATGTAGAGAATGCTGAGAGAGAGCTGCAGCTCTTCACTGAGATCAGGAGGTGGGCGGGACTGAACAGCTAACATCAGCTTGTCCTGCCCACCTCCCGACATCAAGCTGAAAATCTGACACCTCTCTCAGCATTCTCTACATTCCAATGTATGTAATCACACTTACAAAGCACAGAACGGCTCTTAGAAGCAGCACGGCTCTGTTTAATCTGAAACTACTGATCACCCACAGACACTGACTCGGGTATAAGTCGAGGGGGGTCTTTTTCAGCACAAAAAATGTGCTGAAAAACTCGACTTATACACGAGTATATACAGTATACTAAAGTGCAAGGCTTTAGAGTAACAATAACAATGTAGCAGGCAATTTTCTCATTCTGCAGCTACTATACTGCTTAAAGTGAATGAAAAGCCTAACTATAACTATTCTTAACCACTTCAGCCCCGGAAGGATTTACCCCCTTCCTGACCAGAGCACTTTTTGCTATTCGGCACTGCGTTGCTTTAACTGACAATTGCGTGGCCGTGCGACATTGTAGCCAAATAAATTGATGTCCTTTTTTCCCCACAAATAGAGCTTTATTTTGGTGGTATTTGATCACCTCTGCATTTTTCCTTTTTTTGCGCTATAAACAAGCAAAGAGCAAAAATTTTGAAAAAAAAAAAAAAACATTTTTTACTTTTGCTATAATACATATCAAAAAAAAATATTTAAAAAAACGAATTTCTTCCTCATTTTAGGCCCATATATATTCTTCTACATCTTCAACATTGCGGCGGACAGATCTGACACTTTTGACACTTTTTTGGGACCAATGACATTTATACAGCAATCAGAGCTAAAAATAGCCACTAATTACTGTATAAATGTCACCGGCAGAGAAGGGGTTAAACACTAGGGGGTGATCAAGGGGTTAAGTGTGTTCCCTCAGCGTGCTGGGCTGTCAGGGACATGACAGATCTAACTGTTCCTGATCACTGGGAACAGTAGATCAGTGTAATGTCCCCTCACAGAAAGGAGATCTGTCTTGTTTACATTGGCAGATCCCCGTTCTGCACCTCTGTAGAAGGCGATTGTGGGTTGCCGGTGGACATCAAGTCCACAGGACCCGTGGGCATGCTCCTGCAGCATGCAGCGGGTGCGCGTGCCCACAATATCTCGTGCACTGACCACCACACAGCTACGGCGATTCGCGCAGGAGAGCCGACCTGCCGCTGTATAATGAAGGCGGCTGGTCGGCAAGTGGTTAACTATGTTCCCTCTCCCCTCCTCCTACCTATCTGGTCATATAAAAAAGATCTGTGCTGGTATCTATTTTACTTCACTCCAGTCTGGTCACGTGATCCTGCAGTTCCAGCTTGACAACAACTGTCACCCATAGGCTCCCATGGCCCAGCTGCTTTTGCCGATCCCTCTTTACCACTGCAACAGCCTCTTACTGATACAGGAAAGCCGTAGCTGCAGAATCGCATGACTGGACCAGAGTGGATAAAAACAGAGGTAAGTACACAGATCTTTTTTATACAGGGTAGGCAGGATAGGTAGGAGAGATGAGAGGACATTTTTTTAGAATAGTTATAGTTAGGCTTTTTTTCCACTTTGATGTTCTCTTGCTACCTCTCTGCTAGCTTTAGTGGTTGTTACAAACATTGACTAAAGCTGGCCAAACATGTTTATAATTTCGTACATTTGTGAATAAATTGGTGATCAGGGCATTCTCCCTTGCCACCATTGAGTCAACAAATATTGTTTCAATACTTTTTCACTGAGTTTTCTGAATTAGCTCTAGCCACTATTCATAAACCACAAAATCCAAAACCTTGGGGCCCCCCTTGCAGGTTTGTGCAGGTTTCTTGTGCATGTGCTGTAGTGGGATAACATTGAACTAAGGCTCGGTTCACTCTGCCATCCCAAGTGAGACCCCAAGTCGCGTGACATGTGGAATCCTATGTTAGTCAATAAGAGCTGTCTTAATTAGCACTACTGAAGTCGCTCCGACTTCAGAAAAGGTTCCTGTGCTACTTCAAGCTGACTTCTATCCAACTTCTATTCTCTTCTTTTCTATACTTTTATCAAAGTAATACTTCCGTCGCCAGCAAATCGTCTAGCAAATTCGCACCGCAGGTCGCGGCACTGAGCCGAGCCTAAGTAGTGTGCACATAGGCTGCTAAATGGAGATGGCCATCACTACTGTACATTATACGTACATAGGTTGCACCAAATTTTTTACAAACTGACAGCTGAAAGAAGATGAGCTTTTAAAGAGGAAGTAACGCCCCATTTTTTTTTCTGACCTGCAAAAGTAAAGGCATAATGTGCTAGTATGCATCGCATACTAGCACATTATGTTAAACTTACCTGCAAACAAAGCCTTTGTTGTTCCTGCTGGAGGCCGCATCCATCTTAGCCCGTCTGCCTTCTGGGTCCGCTGACTCTGGCTGTGTGAC
>BLSH010095757.1:357500-371335 GCA_018402905.1 Glandirana rugosa
AAATACTGGCTATAAATGACAAGTACAAATGCAATTAAAGTTTTGGACATCAAAACTAAAAAAAAAAAAAAAAGAAAAAAAAGAAAAATTTTATATCTATATAATTGTTGCTAGAGATACCTTCAATTAAGCTCCAGTCAATATCTTGGTTTTCTGGCTTTTGTAAGGCTGGGTATTTGTTAAACAGGTTGGCAATGAAAGCCAAGTTAAGCTTTGGGTTTCCACGTACAACGTCTGTTGCTGTGACGAACTGGCGACAGCCCAGCTGGTCTGCTTGTACCAGCATGCATTCTGCCCTCTTCAGGTCTTCTTTTTCCTGTTAATAGTGATAGAGATGAAATAAGAACTAGTATGTTTTTAAAACGCCTGGATGATGGAGGTACAGTACATGTCTATTTTGCCTTGTATTTTTATATATAAATATATATATATATATATAAATGTATGGCTAGTTCATACGTGTAACTGATAACTTTTGCTAGTCAGAAAAAGTGAATACAGAGGAAGGCGTAAAAAGTCCCTCCTACATATACCTTCCTGGTTATAAATAAATAAGCTGTTTACATTTCTAAATATCTTCAGCCCTTAAAATTGAAAATTATTTTGGCAAAACACTATTTATAAAAAAAGGACAAAATTACAGAGCAAATGGCCATGGAGATAATTAAAGGTATGCTGCAAAATATTAGCGTTGTCTGGATGGTACTCAGGAGCACAGTGAGCATGCAATGTCATACTCTTATTAATACTCATGAATATTAAAACCTGTACAAAAGACATAAGGAATTCTAAGTGAGGTACTACACAGCTATAGTATGCACTAATCATAACTAAAACCTAATCTCAATACTTCAAGAACTTTGGTTATTAGCGATAAACATTTTTACCCTGAGTCCGGTCATATCAATGTCAATTGCAGGAATGCCCTCTTCATTTCCTTTTGGAGCAATCTGACTAAGCAGGTTGTAATAAGCTCTGGAGTCCTATGGTGGAAATAAACAAAATGACATCACTTATCAATACAATATGAAAAGAAAACAGACAAACAATTGAACTTGAGAAGTGATCTCCAACCTGTGGCTTGGAAGCCAAATATACTATAGTTGGTTATGTAATTTTATATTGCATTTAACAGCATTGTAGCAGGTGCTTGATCATATGCATAAAGCCAGATAGATCTTTATAGTTCATGCGTGGGACTCTATATTCAGATAGACTTTTGTTGCTGCCCTTGCTTGTCCTGACCTCACTTGAACTCTGCCTGTCCTGACTTAGCTATGCTCTCTGAATGCATTTTTTTCTCCTAGCTCCAGTTTGTGTCTCTCCACTTCCCTGACTACATCAGGGACACATCACAGGCCCCAGAAGACTGCGGGGCCATTCACAAAGTGCTGCGTGGCTCAGGCAAGTGCGGTAGGAAACCAGCTGTGATGCTGCAAGGATCACTAGACAGGTAAGTGTCTTTATATTAAGGCCTCATACACACGGGCGTATATAAAATAATAAACAAAACGTCGGGCCCGACGTCAAGGAAAAAAAGTCGACGTTTTTCGGCGATATGCATTGGCATTTTTGAGCGCTAGTGAGCGTCGGCGTCAATAGACGTTTTTTTAAAAAAAATCATTCCTCTGCTATTTTTCAACCTAAAAACGTCGGCGTCATAAAACGCCAGAAAACGCCGGTACAATATTAGGTGGCGTTTGTTGGCGTCTGTTGGCGTCTCGTGGCGTTTTGCGGCGCTTTTTGACGTCGATGCAGCCAAGGAACGCGCTGGTCGTGGGTTCTCTGATACGCCGACGCCATCTACAGCTCAAAAACGCCGACGTTTTTTATGTGGCCATTGACTAACATGGGGAGCAGAAAAAACCGTCAGTAGACGCCGGCGTCAAAAAACGCCCGTGTGTATGAGGCCTTAAAGTCAGCAGCTACAGCATTTGTAGCTGCTGATGTTCAATTATTTGGGGGGAGCCTGGGGCGCCTGTTTAACTGGCAATTGCGTGGTCATGCAACACTGTACCCAAATGGAATGTATATCATTTTTTTCACACAAATAGAGCTTTCTTTTGGTGGTATTTGATGATTCTTTATAAATTTAGGCCAAAATTTATTCATATGTGTATATTAATTGGTTTGCGCGAAAATTGTAGCGTCTACAAATGATGGTATATATATACTGAAAACTGTGTTTTATGTTTTTAATACTAGTAATGGCGGTGATCAGCAACTTATAGTGGGACTGTGATAGTGCGGTGGACAATCTGACACTAAATGACACTTTATGGGAATTGACTAACTGCCACTGACACTAATACAGTGATCAGTGCAAATACTAATGTACTAATGATACTGGCTGGGAAGGGGTTAACATCTAGGGGCAATCAAGGGGTTAATTGTGTGCCTAACAATGTGAAATGTGTGTAATATGTGCTGCTTTTTACTATAGATTGATTTGTTTCAAACTAAGTGATCCTTCACTCTGTACAGATCCTTGTGTTGATAGTCAACACAGGGCTCTGGGCTGTAATTCGACACAGCCAAACAGCAGGTCCCAGCCATGAATCATTGGCCGGGCTCTCCTGACAAACTCCCACTGTGTCAAATCACAGGGGAGTAGGCAGGCAGGAGCGCACATGAGCACCCGAAACCCGGAAAAAGGCAACAACATACAGGTACGTTGCTGTGAATGTAGGAGCCGCCCCGTAGCAGATCATGTACTGCGGCGGGTCGGCAAGCAGGTAAATGACATAATATCATTTCATCCATATCCACTTTATATTAATGTGATTCTATTTAAATGAATTATTTAGATCATTATGTATCATTATTTATTCAACCAGATTTGCTGGTTGAAAACTGAAGGAGTGGGACATTTTGAGTGAAGAGTGAAATAGTTTTTCTTTTGACTGCTAGTGGTTGCTGTGTTTGTAGTTTTAGTTTTTTTTTCCTTGCAGCTTTTTTAACTGATTTTCTGTCACTTTTTAAATAGCCTTTTTTTGTTTCTTTCCTTCCTTCAGACTACTAATTAAGGTGAGTAGTTAATTGTTAATAGGTGATACAGGTCCTATATAAAACTCTCTGTAGAACTAATTTCTGAGCTTGCCATCTTTTTGCTTGCTGGAACTCTGATCCAGTGGAACTTGACTAAGTGGTGAGTTAAAAGCCAGAGTTGAAAAGAGGAGATTATAACAGGAGTCTTCAAACCTGTAAGTAACATCTGAAATTTCCTGTTATTAGTGTTGTTGTATCTGGGAAAATGCGTGCTAGCAAGTTTGAAGGTGTGCCACATGCATGCAACTATAGAACAACAGCTCCAGGATGGATACCACTGCAACAGATGTGAGCAGGTTGCCCTCCTGGAAGCCGACATTAGAGATCTGGAGGAGAAAATTGCAACACTGGGCAGAACTGACAACCTTGAAAGGGGTCCTCTGCTCACTGAGCAGGTGGCTAGTAGGGTTAATGAAGGGGGGTGGAGGAGTAAGTCAGTTTTATAAAGTAGTTAGATAGGTTAATAGAGTTAGAGAGAGTAGTAGGGGCTCACAGAAAAGGAAGGCCAGCCCTGGGTTTAAGCACCCTAACAGATTTGCCAAGTTGAGTGAAGATGTTGGGGTGGCAAATTCAGAGGTGGCAGCCCTAGATGTCACAGCTCCCCCTAACACCTGGGAGAGAAGCCCATCTAGTAGGGGTGATAAGGGTAGTGCAGGTAGGCCTAGACAGTTGGTGGTAATTGGAGATTCTATAATCAGAAGGAATTTGTCTCCAGAATCGCCTCAACCGAACATTTTGCTGTCTCCCTGGTGCCAGGGTTCGGCATGTGGTGGACTGGGTTGATAAATTACTGGGAATGGCTGGGCATGACCCAGATGTCTTGGTCCATGTTGGATCCAATGACAGAATATATTGAAGGTGGAGGCTCCTTAAGAACCAATTTAAAGAATTAGGTTGCAAATTGAATAGAACGACCTCCAAGGCGATATTCTCTGAAATATTGCCTTTGCCATGCGCAACACAGGGACGGCAAGGGGAGATTAGAGCCCTGAATGCATGGCTAAAGACCTGATGTAAGGAGGAGGGATTTGGGTTTTTAGAGCACTGGGTTGACCTTTCATTGGGGTACGACCTATATGCTAAAGATGGTTTGCACCTAAATTGAAGGGGGTCTGTTGTGCTAGGGGAGAGGTTTATGGGAAGGTTGGAGGAGTATTTAAACTAGGATTGAGGGGGGAGTGTGAATTAGATTATAATGGGGTAGACAGGTCAGATTAGAGTCAGTCCCTGTTGGTGGGTGGAATGGGGAAAGATGGGGGGGGGGCTATGGAAAATGAAATGAAGGTTCCCATGTTACAATCAACCACTGGAAATGGTACTGTTTGTACTAAAATAAAAAAATATGCAAGATACATGTGCAAAACGTGACATTGAATTAAAGTTTTTGTTCACCAATGCCAGAAGTCTGCCAAGCAAAATAGGTGAGTTGGAAGCTCTGGTGCACAAGGAGAACTATGGTTTAATTGGTATTGCTGAATCTTTTTTCATTCTTCACATGACTGGGCTATTAATATTCCTGGCTCTGCTCTCTTTCGGAAAGACAGGGTAAAACGGGGGGGGGGTCTGTCTCTATGTGAGAAGTGATCTCAAAGTGAGTGTAAAAGAGGACCTAGTTGATGGAGAGTATGATGAGTCTGAAGCATTATAGGTAGATCTGTATATGTCAGTGCACACTACAAAGGTTATCACTGGAGTTTGTTATAGACCTCCCAGTGTTAAAGAGGAGGTGGAGACTCAGCTCTTTGCGCAGATGGAAAGGGCTGCAAGGGCTGGGATAGTGATAATAATGGGGGATTTTAACTACCTGGAATTTAACTGGAGTGATGGCACTGCTGGGACAGTTAAAGGGCAAAAATGTATAAACCTATTACAGGACAATTTTATGGTCCAGTTTTTTGAGGCCCCAACTAGGAATGATGCTTTACTGGACCTGGTAATCTCAAACAATGCAGAGCTTATTACCAATATTCATATAAAAGAACATCTGGGTAACAGTGACCATAACATGATTTCATTTAATGTAAGTTGCAAGCAACAAACACATACGGGAAAGATAAAAACACTTAAATTTAAGAGAGCAAATTTTACAAGGATGAGGGCTGCTCTCCAGGACTTCGACTGGGAGGAAATATTGGCATAGATGAACACAGAACAGGAATGGGAATTTTTCAAAAATACTGTATGCAAACTCACTGCAAAGTAAATTCCCATGAGCAATACGTTTAAAAGGCTCACGGTCAAAGTTAAAAAAGTTATAAATGATAAGAAAAGAGCATTTAAAAATATAAAAAGGAAGGAACACTATCATGTTTTAAACGTTACAAAGAATATAACAGAAAATGTAAAAAGGAAATCAAGGATGCAAAAATTCAAAACGAACGACAGATTGCAAAAGGTAGTAGGACAAACCCCCAAAAATTCTTCAAATATATCAATACTAAAAAGGTCAGGTCTGAGCATGTAGGCCCTTTACAAAATAATCTAGAGTGGGTGAGTGGGGACAAAGAGAAGGCAAACGTATTAAATACCTTCTTCAGCTCTGTGTATACTAACGAGCATAGGGGCGCTCACATCCATGATGGGGGTGGTAGTGACACAGCCCCAAATGATCCACAATGGCTCAAAAGTGAAATGGTCCAGAAGTATTTAGACAGAATAAAGGTAGATAAAGCACCTGAACCAGATGGCATCTACCCGCAGATCCTAAAATAATTGAGCTCTGTGATTTCAAAGCTATTATATCTAATTTTTAGGGACTCCTTAATGACTGGAATAGTACCACTGGATTGGCATAGGGCCAATGTGGTGCCCATATTTAAAAAGGGATCAAAGTCTTTCCCAAATAACTATAGACCTGTTAGTTTAACTTCTATAGTTGGGAAGATACTGGAGAGTTTAATAAAAGACCACATAGATGAATTCTTGTTGGAAAAAAAAAAATTAAAAAATTAAGCAACAGACAGCATGGATTCATGAAAGACAGAAGTTGTCAAACAAACCCTTAATTTCTTTTTATGAGGAGGTAAGTAAAACCTTGGACAGAGGGGTGGCTGTGGACGTGGTATACTTGAATTTTGCTAAAGCGTTTGACACAGTTCCCCGCACTCGGCTAATGTGTAAGGTCTACAGGCTTGGAAAGATCAGTTTGTAAATGGATAGAAAACTGGCTAAAAGACCGAATTCAGAGAGTAGTGATCAATGATTCATACTCTGAATGGACTAAGGTTATCAGTGGTGTACCCCAAGGTTCAGTGTTGGGACCCTTACTTTTTAATATCTTTTTAAATAATATTGGGTCTGGGATTAAAATTACCATTTCAGGGTTTGCAGATGACACCAAGCTATGCAATGGAATAATGTCCTTACAGGATGTCTCCAGCTTACAAGCAGACCTCAATGCACTGTTTAATTTGTCGTCTATGTGGCAAATGAGGTTTAATGTTGATAAATGTAAAGTTATGCACTTGGGGGCTAAGAATATGCATGCATTATACTGTACATACTAGGGTGAGTACAACTGGGGGAATCCATAGTGGAGAAGGATCTGGGGGTTCTGGTAGATCATAAACTTAATAATGGCATGCAATACCAAGCTGCGGTTTCCAAAGCGAGCAAACTCCTTTGTTGTATTAAGAGAAGTATTAACTCCAGAGAGAGAGAGAGATATCATTTTGCCCCTGTACAAATCATTAGTAAGACCTCATCTGGAATATGCAGTTCAGTTTTGGGCACCAATTCTCAAAAAGGATATCGGGGAACTGGAGAAAGTACAGAAAAAGGGCAACCAAACTAATAAGAGGCATGGAGGAGCTCAGCTATGAGGAAAGATTAGAGGAGCTGAATTTATTCTCTCTTGAGAAGAGGAGATTAAGGGGGATACGATCAACATGTACTAATACATAAGTGGTCCATATAGTGAACTTGGTGTGGAGTTATTCACTTTAAGGACATCACAAAGGACAAGGGGGCAGTCTTTATGTCTAGAGGAAAAAAGATTTCATCTCCAAATACGGAAAGGTTTCTTCACAGTAAGAAAAAATGTGGAATAGACTCCCTCCAAAGGTGGTTTTGGCCAGCACAGTAGATTGCTTAAAAAAAGCCTGGATTATTTCCATAATGTAAATAATATAAATGGTTACTAACATTTATAGGTAAAGTTGATCCAGGGAAAATACGATTGCCTCTGGGGGGATCAAGAAGGATTTTTTTCCCCCCGCTATAACAAATTGGATTATGCTTTGCTGGGGGTTTTTGCCTTCTTCTGGATCAACTGTGGGTGAAGAATTGTGTATATGGGATTATATAGTTATACAGTATCTCACAAAAGTGAGTGCACCCCTCACATTTTTGTAAATATTTTATTATATCTTTTCATGTGACAACAATGTAAAGTATTGAATGCACAGCTTGTATAACAGTGTAAATTTGCTGTCCCCTCAAAACAACTCAACACACAGCCATTAATGTCTAAACCTCTGGCAACAAAGGTGAGTACACCCCTAAGTGAAAATGTCCAAATTGGGCCCAAAGTGTCAATATTTTATGTGGCCACCATTATTTTCCAGCACTGCCTTAACCCTCTTGGGCATGGCATTCACCACAGCTTCACAGGTTGCCACTGGAGTCCTCTTCCACTCCTCCATGATGACATCACGGAGCTGGAGACCTTGCACTCCTCCACCTTGAATTTGAGGATGCCCCACACTCTCACCACCATGCTTGACTGTAGGCAAGACACACTTGTCATTGTATTCCTCACCTGGTTGCCGCCATACACGCTTGATACCATCTGAACCAAATAAATGTATCTTGGTCTCATCAGACCACAGGACATGGTTCCAGTAATCCGTGTCCTTTGTCTGCTTGTCTTCAGCAAACTGTTTGTGAGCTTTTTTGTGCATTATCTTTAGAAGAGGCTTCCTTCTGGGACGACAGCCATGCAGACCAATTTGATGCCATGTGCGGCATATGGTCTGAGCATTGACAGGCTGACCCCCCAACCCTTCAACCTCTGCAGCAATGCTGGCAGCATTCATACGTCTATTTCCCAAAGACAACTTCTGTCTATGATGCTGAGCATGTGCACTCAACTTCTTTGGTCAACCATGGCGAGGCCTGTTCTGAGTGGAGCCTGTCCTGTTAAACCGCTGTATTGTCTTGGCCACCATGCTGCAGCTCAGTGTCAGGGTCTTGGCAATCTTCTTATAGCCTAGGCCATCTTTATGTAGAGCAATAATTCTTTTTTTCAGATCCTCAGAGAGTTCTTTGCCATGAGGTGCCATGTTGAACTTCCAGTGACCAGTATGAGGGAGTGAGAGAGATAACACCAAATTTAACACACCTGCTCCACATTCACACCTGAGACCTTGTAACACTAACGAGTCACATGACACTGGGGAGGGAAAATGGCTAATTAGGCCCAATTTGGACATTTTCACTCAGGGATGTACTCACTTTTGTTGCCAGCGGTTTAGACATTAATGGCTGTATGTTGAGTTATTTTGAGGGGACAGCAAATTTGCACTGTTATATAAGCTGTACGCTCACTACTTTACATTGTAGCAAAGTGTAATTTCTTCTTTGTTGTCACATGAAAAGATATAGGGGGTGTACTCATTTTTGTGAGATACTGTATATATTTTTTTCTTTTTTTATTGGTTGAACCAGATATATTATATTAATCATTAAGGAAAACTAAATATTTGCTGTACAGAAACATCAATACTGTAGACAAACAATTCCCCAGTTGCCCCCTATCTCCTGTCAACATTGTTCTTAATAACCCCAAATATGGATTTTTCAGCGCATAGCAACTTTCTACTGTAAGTTACAAATAATTTGTAAATGAACAGTAATGTAAATATTGTACACTGAGTTCCATATTAGTGCATCCTTCAGCCCCATGCATCTTGGTAATAAATGATGTACTTACTTGTCTGTGAATGTACAAACGTCTTTATAGACTTAAAGTGGAATTGAACTCAAAAGGTGAAGATTTGCTATTTTATAGTAAACATCTAGAGATGTCCGTTGTGCTAAGATTTACCTTGCTCCTGAACGATGGCATTGCACTTATTGTGCAGTCAGTCTCACTGCTTCCAGTAACTGTCAGTGTTACAAGATTTAGAATGAGATTTGGTGTTGTTTCCACTGTTAACTGTTTACCTTGCTTGAGATGAAGCCCTACTTGAGGACCTGCTGTATAAGGAACTTCCTGCTTCTGCCTCATTCATTCTTTGGATCTTCCTGGATCTACCCCACTGTTATTTGAATATTCCAACACTAGTCAACCGAGCTGAGCTCAGACATGAGGAAGCAAAGCTCGGCCTCTACACAGATGGCCACCTCTACACAGAGACATAGTGCTGAACGAGCATGCTGGGCATTTTTTTCAGCAGCCCCTGAACTCTCCTCAATGTTATCTTATGGGTACATGTATACTCAGATGCTTATAGTAGTTTAGAAGCAGTTGAGGAGGTTAGAAGCATTTTTTGAAAGCAGAAAACAACTTACATATTTATGTTTTTTTTTAGGCCTATTGTCAATTTAATATATCAAACACTAGACATAGATTTTGTATGATGTTAGGTGGCTATATGATTAATGGAATTGGCAATATGGCTTATATGTGGGCTGAAATTTCATACCATGAAAAGACATTCAAACGTGCCAAACAATATTATCTTCTAATTGACTGGTACTTTCTGACTGAATTGCCATTGCAACCTGTTTGTTTGCTTTAGTATTAGACATGGTTTAAAATAACTAAATCTGTTGCTATAGTCTACCCAGGTATGATGCTTTTTTTATAATCATCTATTCTAGGTTATTATTTCAGCACCATCAGCATGTGGACAGCAGAATAAGGAAATTGCTGAAGGAACTGTAAAGAGAACTTCACAAGTATCCTGCCCCATAAAGGACTAGTCTACATAAAAACTGGTTTCAGTTTTGCAAAATACTGTACCAGGGTGAAATTGTTCACACCCTAACTGAATAAATCTAGGGCCCCGATGGCAACATTCTCAAGCTGGAATCCACAGCTCTGTGTTAAGCCTGGTACACACTAGTAGTTTCTTTCATTCAACCCAGTGGGCCGAATGAAAAAAAACTGAAGAGCTCAAGAGGAGCCGCTGTACTAACAATCTGATGTTAGTACAGTGATAACCCCAGCTAAGCTATTGCGTTCTGACAGGGGAACTGTGCTCCGTTCTGCTACTCGGACACTGATCGGCAGACCTTTTTCGGTCATGCCCCTTCGACAGAAGCCGGTCAGCTTCTGTCGGACAAGCTGGTATACACACAGGCTAAATGTCAAGCTGTTTCTTTTGAACCAGCTGATGCAGCCTGACATCCCGCCCATGTGTACTAGGCTTTACTCTTATATGAAGTTTCACTTCCCTGTCATAAAATAATAAAGAACTCTGGAGCAGAGGCGAAGACTCAAGTGATAATAGCTAGAGACCTTGTGTGCAGAGATATCTTTACCAGAATCCAGAGGGATATAAGAAACCAACTGGTTATACAACAAACCATTATATATGCATATTAATTGTATTTAGTGGTTCATAAACATTTGCAATTGCTGAAAGTATGCAATCTCTCTGAATCTCTTCCCCATATGTATAACCTGATGGGCAGAGTACCACAAACCTTAATGTCCGAGCTAAAGTTATTGATTTTGTTGCATCCAGCATTTTCCAGATGGTAATTAGCCCATCTCAAGAGCAATTCTTCTGGGGAAAGCTTCAAGAGATCCTCCAGACTCTCTCCTTCTCGTAACAGGGCAATCAAAGCTATACAGGAAAGAGGATAGAACATTCTTTACACAAGAGTAGTTGCATTGTATGAGAATACTTACATATTATCAAACACCTTATTAAGGCAGATCAAAATAGGCACCATTTGGAAATGTTTTCTTGGTGATGAGTAAAAATAATGCTCTACGCAAAAACTAGGCACTCCACATTGGCAGTCTGCATTAGTATCTTTGTAATATGTTTGCTGCAAGGCACCACTTGGAGCCTTCAAAACATAGGCGCATTGCAGTACAAGAATTCCAGATTTCATAAATTTGGGCAATGAAGAGCTCCCCATGTATCTCATGATGGGACATCTTTCAGTAGGTTGTTGAAACTTTGCATGGCAACATGGGAAGTTTTGAGGGTCTTCCTCTGCTCTGACTGTTCAAGGTCAAGATTTGCATCCTGCAAGATGCCCAGTCTGGGGCTCCTAAACAGGCCTTCAGCAACTTACTTACAAGTAAGATAAAGATTGGCACAATGTGGTGCCTAGTTTCCATTTATGGCATTATTTGTAAAGGTCAACAGTGGCAAAAGATGTACTTTACAGATATAGACATTAAATCTGACATGCTACTTCATATAAGGCTGTAATTGTAGCCAATTGCTAAAATAAACAGCTCCTTGGATATTATAGTATCTCATCTCACAGCTTCAACTTGCCCTTTAGTAGGACAGAAATATATAACAATATATATATATTCATATACAGTATATGGTGAGTGGCACATTGCTTTGATCC
Organism: Glandirana rugosa; assembly: GCA_018402905.1. Lineage (NCBI taxonomy): Eukaryota > Metazoa > Chordata > Amphibia > Anura > Ranidae > Glandirana > Glandirana rugosa. The sequence continues at coordinate 369,093 of BLSH010095757.1, forward strand.
ATTGACTAATTTTTTACTATTGAAATTGGTTAAACCTGCTAGAAAAAAAACTACTTTATGGCCACGATATGCATGTGTTTTTAAACAGAAAAAGTTGCACAATTATCATGAAAAATGTTGTATTCTAGTAATATTATAATGAATATAATGCTAGTGTTCAGTAGATTAAATCACTTTTTTTTTATTTCCATTTTTCATGCAGACCAATTTGTTAAGTAAGTAGGATGGTGGTAGAATTTAGCTCAAACTATGGCACAAGCATATACTTACAATAGTCACCTTATTCGCATGACTTACAGCTTCCTAAAACAGTTGCTGAAACGGAATGCTATCATAACATGTACAGTTCAAGAAGCACAATATTTCTTATGGTAGTGGTCATATAAGAGGAATACAAGTTCCTTTTATTGAAAGCTGTTATTCATATTGACAAATAGGGAGAAACTGTGTTATCAGCAAGAAATCAAGGCAGTGTGATCACTTATTCTGATTCTTAGTTCAGAGGGTCTGGCACAGACAAAGTAAGTAAATCTAAAAGGTAAGCCTGCATGGTTATAATCATTTTACAGAATATTCTTGCACAAGTTTAGTAAGGACTGGCAAGGCATCACCTGCTCTCTAAAGGATGGGGAGCATGTGCCTTAGATTGTAAGCTCCTTCAGGTGAATGTACAATAAATAAAGAGCTGCATAAATTATTGGGGCTATAAATGCGCCTGTAATAAATACATTTCTGTAATAATGCACTAATCCATTGCTTCTACAGCTATCTTGTAAAATCAAGCTACCTACCTTCCAACAAACATTCACTGAGCCACCAACAATAACACATAATGCACAAAGTCTTACAAGTACCGCAATAAAAAAAATAACCAGGAACATATTCATACCTTCATTCCTGCTCAGCTCAATGTCGGCAAACAGCCCAATCTTGATAACCTGCCACAGTAGTCCCAGCACCAAGTATGGTTTCCCTTCCTTTAAGTCTTCAGCACCAATGTTTACTACATGACACCCAATAGCAGAGGCTGAATTGAGCGCTAGATTTAAATTTTCCTGTAGGAAAAAAAAATGTGAAAAAAATATCCACCAATACACTATATCTTGTTACTAAATGTGCAGGTTGAACATACAAACAGGTTGTATATCTAAAGGATAGACTGTGCACTTTGAAAGTGCAGTTGCACTCATTTTCCCCAGAGCTTAGCGAATGTGGCGAACCGTCACTTTGTAAAGAATACACAATCAGTTACAATGAAAAAAACAGCATTTTTGCTTGTACATGATTAGATGATGGAAATCAGCAGAGCTTCACCACATTCACTCAGCTCTGGGAAAAATTAATGCAACTGAACTTACAAAGTGCACAGTCTATATTTCTTTAGTAAATTAACCCTTCAGTGTTTAGTATATTCAAACAATTCTCCATGTAATGTTTTTTAAATAACTTATGAACTGTGTGGGTTTGGATTGGGGGGGTGGGGGGGTGGCCAGGTTACAGAAAATTCCTGTAGGATGTTAGCTGCAAGTGCTGCAGCTTCCTTTTTTCACAGTTTTTCACCAACATATATATGTTTTTTTATGTTTTATTTCACATAAATTATTAGGTGAGAGAGAAAATATTTATTCTAATTGGTTTAAAATAATGCAACTCAATGTATGAAAATGTGTACATTCAAACATATGCTTTAATGTGTGCAAAAATGGAAAGGGCTGCAATTGCAAAGGAGCTCATAGCAAAAAATAATTAAAATGGGCTTATACCTGGATGGTGAAAGGGGTTAACTTCTTCTTGTTGATTGCTCTTTCATCAATGGTATCCGGCACAGAAAGATTGATCATTTTACTGAAAAACAAATTAGATTTTAACCTGAATGCTAGCATTTGCTTTCTAGCTTTGCTCTTCTGTGACTGTATTTTATAACTGGCCGTGCCACACTCAAGAACTGGTTAAATGCATTTTACAATATGCAGATTGCTTCTTGCAGTATGCGACCAGAATACATTAAATATTACTTTACCTTTAATGGGCTGTAAATTTCAATATGGTAAATTGTTTACATAAAAATCAAGAGACATTGTCTTTTCAAAGCTGAACTCCAGTTATTAATTGGCAATAGGTTTCATGACCAAGCTGTATTGCTACTGATTTGGCTGAACGCAATAACAAATCCTTTGGCTGGTAATAATTTCAATATTTGAATAATCATTCCAAAAGTGAGTCAGATTTGTTGCCTGGCAGTT
>BLSH010095757.1:409825-422519 GCA_018402905.1 Glandirana rugosa
CAAAGTACCCCTGTGACTACACATACCCCTGTCCCCATAGTCACACGAACCACGTGACACACCCCCCGCTAGACACTCTCGAGAGACGTACTTTAGTAGTACTACGTCTCTCGACAGTGTATCGACGTCGAAGGGGGGGGGGGGCCGTGACTTGAGAGTGGCTCGAGCCGCCCCCCTCTTGACAGTGTCTCTGCAAGCAGAGACAAATGTTACACTGCCGACACTAACCTGTGTCGGTAGTGTACTAGCCCTCCCGGTTAGTGTCGCGGGTATAGGTATACACTAGTATTACCGTCTCTGTGACAGTTCTCCCCCCGCCGAGCTCGGTGAGAGTTCAGTGCCGGGGGGGGGGGGAAGCTGCAGCTATGTGACAGCTCTCTGCATCATGATGATTTCATGCAGAAAGCTCTCACAGATCGCCCCCGACACGGTGCACCAAGCACACTGATACCCCTGTCCCCATACACTTCAGTGTCCCCATAAAACAGTCCCCAAAACATCTGTATGTCCCCAATCACATTTGTCACCATACACAAAATATTAGTCACAGTCCACAAAACATCTGTATGCCCCCCGTCACATCTGTCACAGTCCCCAAAACATCTGTATGTCCCCGTCACATCTGTTACAGTCCCCAAAACAGCTGTATGTCCCCGTCACATCTGTCACCATACACAAAACATCTGTCACAGTCCCCGTCACATCTGTCTGTCCGCCAACACCAAATAAACCCCAATTTGGGTTATTTTTACCAAAGAAATGTAGCAGTATCATTTTTGGTCAAAATGTATGAAGACAAATTACTTATTTGCAAAATTTTATAACAGAAACAAAGAAAAATGCATTGTTTTTGAAAATTTTCAGTCTTTTTTAATTTATAGCGCAAAAAATAAAAAACCCAGGGGTAATTAAATACCACCAAAAGAAAGCTCTATTTGTGTGAAAAAAATGATAAAAATTTAATTTGGGTACAGTGTCGCACGACCGTGCAATTGTCATGCAAACTGCAACAGCGCTGAAAGCTGAAAATTGGTCCGGGAAGGAAGGGGGTTTAAGTGCCCAGTATTGAAGTGGTTAAGCTACATCAATAATCACTTTGCTTTTTGTATTCCTAATGGCTATGACCATACAGTAAAAGTGGTATTTGCTGAACATAGAGCCCCACTCTCAGCAGGTCCCTGTGTCAATTCATGAACAGAATGGTCTGCCGGGGCTCATGTCAGAAGGTTACCTCCATCTCTCTCCTGTGTGGCAGATTGACTAATGTTCAATGAGATCAAACTGATTTGATAAAAATGCTATTATTTACAAATCTGCACTTGCAAATGAGGAAATTAGGGACAAAATAAACTATGTACTCATAGGATTTAGGCATCAAACACACTTTTCTTCTCTCTGATAAATCTGCCCCTCTCTGTTTTAGTTCCGTCACTTATTAAAAATAGACTTTTGTTCAAAATTAAATATGTATGCTCTGTGGTTGCATCTGTTTCCTCTTTCTCATCTTTTTCTAATATTTGTGCATAACTGTATTTCATTTCCATATTCATATCATACTTTACCTCTATATCTGCTGCTGTCTGTATTTCTTACAGATGAATTGTAGCAATATGCATTGTAAGATTTTGTTATCATGCTATGAAAAATATAAAGCATCTAAAACACATGTGTCAAACACAAGGCCCATGGGCCGAATCCAGCCCACCAGGCCATTTCATGTGGCCCTCGCACTTAGGGCTTTTTTTCAGCTGGAAACCTGCATACTGTGCATAGCACACCCCTAAACATTGCAGTCTGTATGTAAGGCACTCCTCAACCCTGCACTCTGTACACAATCCACCCCTGAACTCTGTACTCTGTACACAGCACACCTCTATGAATCCTGCACTTAGTTAACAGTAGTACATAGCACATCATTAAATTCTGCATAAGGCACCCTTGGAACTGCACTCTGTACATAGTACATCACTGAAATCCGTACATGATGTACTCCTGGTACTATTGCCCCTTAAAAGTGGTTGTCAACCCTTGACAACCACTTTAAGCTACAGGTAAGCCTATAATAAAGCTTACCTGTAAGTTCCCTGCATACCTCCTGCACAGTTTAGAAGATATACAGTATACTGTGATGTGCCCACGTCATTGGGCACATGGGCAGTGAAGAAACGGCTTCCGTGACGTTCCCTCACTGAGATCATGCTGCGATTGGTGACGTCACACGACTCCGGCCAGCCACAGAGATGGCGGCCCCGGAAGGAATAGGGGCAGAGGATGGACACGGCCTGGAGCAGGGACATCATGGGACATTGCAGGCTTTCAATGCAGGTGAGTGCCACATAATGGGCTAATATGCGATGCATAGTAGCCCATTATGCTTTTACATTGTAGGGTAATAAAGAGGAAGTAAAACCCATCAGGGTTTACTTTCTCTTTAAGATCCTCCCACTGGTAGTGCAAATGGCTACACCCACCGTTCAATGTAGTTTGATGGTGGTGGGTGGGTGTGGTTGAGTTTGACACCCCTGATCTAAGTATGTAACACTAGGGCACAGACATGTCCCCTTATAAAACAAAAAATCGAATGTGCTTAATGTATCAAATGTGTTTTAAGAATGCAGCATACAACCAATCTGAATACTGGATATACATAAAAATAATACCAATAGGTGGGCAATCTTTACACCAGATGAAAATCACTGCTATACCTATGTGACATTATAAATATAAATGTATAAACTGTATATGCCCAAACTGGTGTATATATGTATATAAAATAAACAAACATAAATAATCTTGTGGCATGAAAACAAGAAATATGTGAACAATAGTGAAAGATAGCACAAATGAAATCAAATAGCGTTTGAAAATATACACAACCAGTGTCCATAAAATTAAAGTGTGTTGCCCTTTAAGATATGAGGAGACCTTAAAATGGAACTAGAGGCAAAACTTTTTTTTTTCATGTTGGATAGAGCAAGGGAAGGTTATAACCCCTGTCAAATTTGTTTTTGCCATCTGTGTTCCATTTAGGAGATTTCCCTTCACTTTCCGTCCCAAGACCAAACAGGAAGTGAAAGGAAATCTCTGCAAATTTAGGGAATCCCTTGGGGACCCCCAGGTCACCAGAACTAGTGTCCCTTTTGGAAGATTTCCCCTCTTTTACTTTTCTGGGGACAACCCAAAATTTGGGATTTTTTTACTTTCACTTTCAATGATAATTGTAAACAGTACAAATAGAGAGGGTGAATCTCCTTAACCACTTGCCAACCGTCAACCGCAGGTTGACGGCGACAAGATGGCTCTGCTAGGCAAACCACCGTCATACGATGGCGGCTGCCAGATCGAGCACTGTGAGTGCTCGCGTGCCACCGGAGGCGCGCTCGCGCGCTCACTGTGTTCGGAGCGGGTGCGGCGGACTCGATCGCCGCCGGCTACCCGCGATGCCCCCCCCGGAGTGAAAGAACGGAGGTTCGTGTATGTAAACACGGATCTCTGTTCTGTGTGGGGGGAAGGACTGTGATCACAGCCTTCCTCTATATGGAAGCTGTGATCACTTCCCTTCCCCTGCTAGGGCAGCCCACACACAGTTAGAACACGCCCAGGGAACACAGTTAATCCTTAGAGCGCCCCCTGCAGGTTAACCCCTTCACTGCCAATGGCATTTACACCGTAATCGCTGTATAAATGCCAATGGTCCCAAAAAAGTGTCAAAATGGTCCGACATGTCCGCTGCAATATCGCAGTACCGCTAAAAATCACAGATCGCCGCCATTACTAGTAAAAAATAAAAAATAAAATAAAAACCCCAGAAATTAATTCTCATCATCCGTAAACGCGGCAACTTTTGCGCAAACCAATCAATAAAAGCCGATTGCGATTTTTTTTTATCACAAATATGAGGAAGAATATAAATCGGCCAAAACCGTTGAAAAAAAATGTTTCTTTATATTTTTTTTTTTGGATTTGTTTTTTTTTGCAAAATTGTCGCTCTTCTTTTGTTTATAGCAGCGATCAGAAATGACACAGCAGTGATCAAATACCACCAAAAGAAAGCTCTATTTGTGAGAAAAAAAGGACCCAAATTTTGTTTGGGTATAACGTTGTACGACTGCGCAATTGTCAGTTAAAGCGACGCAGTGCTGAATCGCAAAAAGTGCTCCGGTCCTAAAGTGTGAAATCCTTCCGGGGCTGAAGTGGTTAACGGGGGCACAGACATCAATAAAAACTGACAGGGGTTCTAATCCCTCCCCACTCAAGTTATTAAGTTTATTACTAAACTAGACACGCAGTTTTTCCAAAGTGATGAACCACCAAACTCCATGCTTCATTTGTGTAAAAAAATACTCACAAACATCTTAGAGACAAGGCATGTAATGTCACGCCATTGTACACTGGTCAGTGTGATGACCCCACAGGTCAAAGCCCAGCCCCTATGCATTTCATCAGCAATCGGACGTCGTCAGAGGACAGCAATTCCCCATTATAGTGCCCTTGTTTCCCCACTAGGTGTCCCTATAAGAAGCCGTGAGATGAACTTCTTGGTGATTTAGGAAGCTTATGCCATGCACCTGACAGTGGTGGGGCAACATATATACAGTATGTATAATTTAGGCAAAAAGTTCCTTGGGATTGTAGTAACCAGACTCAGAAGGAGGAATTGGATTCTCGGAGGTGACTAGCTCAGGACTCACTACGTAGGAGGCCTTGGTTATGATTAAGCACTATGTTGTGTGAAAGGCGGCAACATCTCATGTATCTTGTGTTGCTTCTGCCATCATCGTTGGAATAAAGGCATCGCATAGCATTCTGCTGTGGTGTGCGGCAGTTTTCTGTTTCGCCTCGACAACATGCTTCCCCCTTGGTGAGGAAGCTGGGAACAGTCATATGCAGTATGACTACTCTCACCTCTTAGGGGGATGACATGACTCTTACTGAACTGCTTTTGTCTCTGTCAAGTAGCCCCATTCCTCCTCTTCACGGTTCCCCCAGCAGTGCTCCTGGCTCCTCCCCCCTACCTTATGCCCACCATAGCAAGTCCATTGACACACAAAGCACAGCTTGGCCCTGCCCCCTGCTCCCCACTCACTGGCTGTGATTGACAGCAGCGGGAGCCAATGGTTCCCGCTGCTGTCTCTGAGCTTATGAGGAGGGAAAGAGCATAGCGAGCCGCTGTTCTCTGCACACTCTCTGCATACTCAGTTAAATATAATGGGGCAGCCGGGGGGGGGGGGGGGCTGAACTCATAACGTTTTTTTACCTTATTGCAAAGAATGCATTAAGGAAAACCTTCAGCGTTTACAGCCACTTTAAGGGCATGCTACCTCCACCTGGAATGCTGAATGAACTGCTCGTAAATACTGATACACTTTATTAATGTGATGACCTAAGGCATATATTGCATGGACAGTCCATTATACCTAACCACAGGTGGGAACATCTGTAAAGTTACAAAGGATCCATCTCCTTTCAAGCTGTTGTCAGACTTGCTGTCTGGGGTGGAGCACAGGTGGGATTTCAAAGGGTCCTATTGGGTGTCTGGTTATAGTGATATAGTGCTGCTTTAAAGCCACTTCCCTTTAACGAATGTAGGCTTATTCAGCACTGCCTGTTCACTGAATGCTGTACTGTTAAGAAGCTAGCTGATAAGGTTTGGTGGAGTATAAATCATCTAGGACAGACCCAATCATATGATTTAGAATAGTGGGCAGAATCAGAGTCATGCAAATTATTCCTTTGCACCCCAGAACTGCTGCTGAATGGAAAAGATGCAATGTAAATCTTTTACTATAAATGGCATATAATTTGTTTGTGCTTTTTGACTCTCGTCAGTGTAAGGTATTGTAAGCATGACTCTATCATGTGGGCCAAAGGGAACCCAATGACACCCAATTTAATTCCTCCAACTGTCATGAAAATTAAAAGAAAAATCCAATAGGAACTTGTCATAATGACCACAGTGGATAAAAAGAAGTGTATTCTCCAAAAGATGTGAAACTGCAATTCAACTACGCAACATCCACCCAAAGTTGAGATAACGGTTTAGATGAAATTACTTTTCGAAATCAGGTTTCAGCAGCAGGATTGCCTTTGGTTTGAAAGGTCAAACCAGATAAAAATGTTATTTGAACATCCAATGATTTATATTTATGGACTTGATGGAAAGTGGAAAGCAACTTTAAAGCAGACTGACTGATGCTACACATGAAAAGCGTGGAACAGATTTAAATCAAATAGGACCTAAATAGTGACCATCTCATTGAATGTTCATAGCTATTTTATCATATAGTATACATTATATATTATCTAACAATGTTGAATGTAACAGGGTTTTAATTCAGTAAGTTTAAAATATAGTACAATATTAATTAAATGTTTACTAATGCTGTAGTTTTAAAAGTATTTTATAATGGAAGTATGGGGATTACTAAAAAATAAAGTATCACAACAAAAACATCAAATAGTTGATTAGGAGGATAGACAGACTAGAATAATTGTGTTGCATTTCACTGAGAAAATTAAAGCTGTATGGTAGTGAGGTCAAGTTTTCAAAAGTAGAAAGACCTTTTAAATCTAAAGACCAAAATGTTCAAATATTACTTTTCAATACAGGTGCACTGTTGATGTTAATATAATTAATACAATGACGTAAAGCGCCACCAGGCCCAGCTTTCTTGTGCAGTAGCCAAATCTTTTTTACTTTCTCTATCATAGATTATAGGCTCAATTCACTGTGCCATAAAAACCATTATTTGCCATAATAACCATTATTTTCATCAATAAGACAAAAAATAACATTTATTTGGCTGCAAATAAAGAATATTGTGGCATGTTACACGTGCTTTTTACTTCCGCTAGTTGGACCAAATGTCTTTAGGGCCTCATGCACACAGGACGTTGTAAAAAAGCCAGAAGCGTTAGCTGTAGAAAGATGTAGCTGTATAATGAGTTTTTCAGTGCTTTTGCAGTAGCGTTTTTCAACGTTTTTTAGCTTTTTTAACAAACGTATACTCCCACAACAGCTTATGGATCAAAAAATGCAGAATAGCCGCGTTTTGTAGCGTTTCTAGGCGTTTTTAAGCTTTTTTCAGAATTAGAGTGTTTTTGCAGCTGAAAAACTCCTCTCAAAACCCACTATTTTTTTCCAGCCAGAAAACGCCCCTGCCAAAAACTACTGATAACAGCCTATGTGTACATGGACACATAGGATAACATGCTGGGGAGTTTACTGGCTGTAGAAAAAAAACGTCTGATGCCAAGAACAGCAGCTGCAAAAATGTCCAGTGTGCATGAGGCCTGAGAACTACATTTTACTACAGCGTACTTTTTGTACAGTGGTAGTATGCCACACATGGCAACTCAATGGAAGAGAAAACGAAACATGATAATATATCACCCTGAACAAAAACAGTTATTCAGTAGAACTGTCACAGTCTTGAGAAATCTACCAGGCATAAAAGAAAAAAGGACAAGACATTTAAACACTTTAACTTGACTTTAAGAAAGTTATTCAATTTTATCAAACTCAGAAAAAATACCAAGTTACACCTCTGACCAAAATCAACATTTTCCAAAAGAAACCATAAGAGATAAATGACATATTACAAAGACTTACAAATGAAAAAATCTAGCACATGCCTCAATTTACTGATTGATGTGCTTAGTGACCACAGATTTCCTTTGCAGTTGTACAGTTGATTTAGGCATAGAAAAGATACAGTGCTATCTCGTTGGTTCACTTGATGCAATGACCAACCATGACCATATAGTAAGTGCTGGCTGGTTATACATTATTAGGAAAAGCTTACCTTGTTCCAAATGATGTTTGTTACGTGTAAGACAAGTAGGGTTAGAGCAAGCAAGCACCCTAGTCAGGCTTTATTTTGCGGTTAGAAGAAGGAAACAACTGACATGAATTTATGTCTTTATAAGGAAATTCAGCCGTTTAACCCTTCCCCTATTTCAACGCCACCTGATTAGTCAAAAAGATGTTAACACTGCTACCCACTTCCTAAGCTGCTTAGAGAGTGCTTTTGCAACTTGGAGTGCTGCTAGTGATACATTTCAGCTATGCAATGTCAGCATTGATAGTCGCTACTACAAGAGTTTAGACAATTAAAATTGTGAATTCAGTTCTACTTTTTATAGTGATTAAACCTTGGTTTTGCATCAAATACTAGTTTGCTACAAAGTTTTGAGCCTTTCAATTACTTACATCCTGTCTTGTGAAATTGTTGGCTCCAAGCATGCTTTCACATGGCAAATACAATGGCAATTACAATGGATCCCAATAATCATGTCAAAGCATATTGCATTTTTTAAATTCAGAGACAAGGCATGAGTGGGTTCACAGAGAGTGATATTTGAACACACATTGGGGTTGATTTACTAAAGGCAAACAGGCTGTTCGTTTTGCAAAGGAAAGTTCCCTTAATTTAGTGAATTTGGGGAAAATTCACTTTGCAAAGGATACCCAATCATGTGCACGGAAATAAAAAGATGGTATTTGTGCTTGCACATTATTGGACGATGTAGGTTAGCAGAGGCTCACCCCATTCACTAAGCTAAGGGAAAATTCTCTTGCAAAGTAAACATTTTCTTGCAAAGTGCATAACCTATTTGATTTTAGTAAATCAACCCCTTTGAAGTGACCCTTGCTGTATCCCATCTATCAATATCAGTGCATTAAGGCTGGATATGGATCACTGATGGATACTTTGTTTATATACAAGACTTCTGGTCTCCACAGTCTTCCATGCTGCGCAGTAACTTATGTGCGGTAAGCCTTGCTGGTAGCTTACATTGCAGTACTCTGACTTATACAACCTTCAGGAAATTGGTGCCTCGCTCTACTGTGTTCTAGTGCCCTACAGATATATTTATGCAGGTTATGATATACTTTGACCTATAAGGGTCCCATTAAGCTGATGCCTGGCTGTCCTACTGTGTTTCTCTTGGATCCTACAGATACTGAATAATGATGTACCGTAGATATAATTAAGGATCTTACATTCCATTTAGCATGTGTTCTTTTTTTTTTTTTGTTCAATAAATTTTTATTGAAATTGAAAGAAACATACAGCGTACAACTTCCAAAGAAAACAGTTTGGAACTTCACAAGCATCAGTGAGAATAATAATGAGAGCCCGCCCATGTCCTCAGCCATCCCCTTGGTTCTGAGGAGGGCAAAGAGGAGGCTCCAGTTCCAGTGTCTAAAAATGCAGCAGTATTTATTTTATTAATAGGAACATAAGTAAAGGTGTAAAAGTTCAAGAGGATAGTATTAGATAGGAGATGAAGGTGAGGAAGGAAGGTAAGAAGAGAGGGGAGGGGAGATGAAAGAACAGAGTTTCCCTGCCTCCAAGAGGTAATGTGCTATTGAAACATGACTCATGTTTTTACATTTACATTTTGAGACATAGGGGTTGATTTACTAAAGCTGGAGAGTGCAAAACCTGGTGCAGCTCCAAATAGGAACCAATCAGCTTTCAGGTTTTATTGTCAAATCTTAATTGAACAAGCTGAATTTAGAAGATGATTGGCTACCATGCACAACTGCACCAAATTTTGCACTCTCCAGCTTTAGTAAATCAACCCCATAATCTCCGAATATTGAGATGAGTACGTAAAAGCTAGCCAGCAAGACCAGGTTTTGTTAGAGATTGAGGCTGTGCCATGGTATTCATGAGTGATATCTTCCATGTGGTATATATGGTCTACAGTGTGCAACCATTGAATCATAGTCGGAATAGTAGCCTGTTTCCAGTATTTAGGTATGAGCGATTTTGCTGCATTAAGTAGGTGTGGGGTTGATAGATTTTTTATATCTGCTGGCTGTCTCACTTGTACAATTAAATAGGACAACCCATGGATCATCAGCTACTGCTGATCCCTGTATCATCTCAATCCAATGTAGAATGTTCGACCAGTATGGGCGAATGAGTGGGCAAGACCACCATACATGAGCATGGGTGGCTCTTTCACCACACCCTCTCCAGCACAGATTAGAAATGCAGGACATTTAGCATGTGTTAAGTCTTCACCACTATGCATGCTATCCATGTTTGCTAGACATGGCTTCATCACTGGCCTGTTTCTGATTCTTCATTGCTAAAGGACCCTGCTATGTACACATTTCAGGGTCCACATTCATTCTATTTTGTTTGGACCATTGCATGGCTGTTTGCTTTTTTGTTTGCGCAACTTTGTTCTCTACCTTGTGTGTTCCTTTTCTGCTCTGTATATGTTAGCTTAGTCTGCGTTTAGTGTTTGGATGTAGCCAATAATTATTGGTCACTTCAGGCAGCCAATCTATAATTTGATTTTTGACAGTGATTGGCATTGATAATCTTTGATTCAGCAGACCATTATTTGGATTTATATCCTATATCAAAGCCTCTTCACATGAAAACATTAAAATAGTCAGTTGATCATTTATTATTATAGCAGTTATACCCATTTACATTGATTCCTTCAAGGTGATATGGTGACACCTAAAGTTTCATATGTTATTACCCTTGAATTTGTTTTTGTTGCTATTTATGTCTCATGTGGAAGATATCTCTTAGTTTCCTGTCCTGCACATTCATCAGGAAGTGAGAGGAATTATTTCTATTGTGCGGTAAATCTCCTCTTAGAGAGGTGTCACGCGAAAAAGTGCCCGTTTGAAGATTTCCCCTCTATTCCTGTTCTGGTGGAAACTCAAAATTCTGAAAATACCCTTACTTTAATTCACAGTGACAATGGTCACCAGGACAAATGGAGAGAGTGAATTCCCAAAGCAATAAAGACCTGACAGTGGTTCTATCCCCCAAATCTAAAAAAAGGTTTTGCCTTTAGATATAAATAAATAGCAGAACTTGGCTTATACAAGTATATTCTAGACCAGTGTGGTCCTTCAAGAATATTGAATTTGCAACTGCTCTTTGGTTCCTCATTCTTTGCTGACTAACCAAAGGTTAAAGTGGTTGTAAACCCCAGACATGAAATATGAACAAAGTATATCCCTCTGTAGTGTGTACTTGTCTCAATTAAAAGCACTATGTGTAATTTCTGTCTGCTGCTTTATTCCTCTGTTATCACCATGAATCAATTCTGACAAGTTTTCCTGACACCAAGAGAAAAAAGGTGACCAGGGAGGGAGCTCCAGATGATTGACAGCCTAAGCTCTGTTCCTGTGTGCTGTGTGAGGGGGATGTGTCCCTTCCTTCCAATCAACTCTCAGAGCTCTCCTCACTGAGCTCTGCGGAGTGTAACTTCAGCTCTCCACCCTCTGTTTTCTGACAGCTCAAGCTTTATAAATCTCTGTGCTCTACTCTGTCCCTAGAGATCCAGTTATTCCCTAATGGGATGCTGCCAGCTTGCCTCATGCTCAGCACAGCAAAGGTGAAGAGAGCTTGTCAATCACAATTAAGTCATGGTTAAAATAGTATAGTCTGCTGCTGCATAAGGGACCTGGCCTATCTTGCCTGATTGAAGCACATAATGGGTCCACCAGTGGTGGCTGGTGCTCCAAACCTCCCAACCGCCCTCCTTCCCGTCCACAAACAACCCCCCCCCCGCCGTCCTTCGGTCGATCGTCCCACACTACTTACCTCATCCAGGTCGCGGGTGGCTTCCCCCCTGCTTCTCCTCCTCTGTAGCTTCGCTGGCAGCTTCCCCCTGCTTCTCCTACTGGCCAATACGGTCGCTTCTCCTCTTGGCCAATCCCACTTCCTAATTGGCAGGGAGGAGAAGCAGGGAGACAATAGTGAATATTAATTCCCTATTGTAACACAAGTAGGTGGGCTTGGGGTGCAGTGCTCTGCACCCTGAGCCCACCCTTTTTGAAGCCAATTAGAGCCTCCAGCTCTAATCATGTGGTTCAAAAAAAAAAATCCCATTGAAATCCATGCGTCTGGCACCCTGCATGGAGATTAGGGGCTGGGCGCATGGAGATTAGGTGGTCCATCATTAACAGATCTTCAGAATCCAGCTGGTTTAGTAATCACAAATCCCTTGGTATTAGATTATGCATAGGCTTCCAATCAAAGCCCGCACATCAAAGACACCTGTGCCCCTGTTGTGACAGTGATGTGATACTGCGGTCTGCAGGATAGCAGACATACATCAGTAACAGCGCTGTTTACTACACTTAAGCTGCACATTTGGGAAAGAAATGTGCTTGAAATAGCTGACTGAGCAGGTTGTGAAGATACCACTATGTTTACATGCTTGGGAAATGGAAAGTTTCACTTTAAATGCAAGTAGTAGACCCCCCCCCCCCCCGCCATCAGATAAATGCAACCAAAGGGGCAGGGATACTGGCTAATATCATTAACTAAAATATAATAATGGCACCTGCCTCTTTGTTTACATTCACCTGTTGGCTCGGAAATCTCTCGGATGGCAGCTAAAGGGAGGCAGAAATGTGTTATTGGTTGCTATGATGCTGTTGGCTGTGTAGCTGACTGCCTCCTAGCAACCAGTGATGCTTGCAGAGTGGCCGGGGATGAACATGCAATGATGATTCAGTAGGTTTTGCCAGGTACAAGAATCTGTTGCTAATTGTGACATTTGTTGCACAAACCAACGCCAGATTTCTTGCAAACACCTGTTTATGAATTCCAGGGTCTGTGCACTACATTTGTGGCTATTAGCCCCCTCCTCTACTCCACCCTCTGTCTCTTATTATGCCAGAACAAAGGTGGTAACCCTA
>BLSH010095757.1:422529-436125 GCA_018402905.1 Glandirana rugosa
TCCCCCCCCCCCCCCCCCAGCCATCAGATAAATGCAACCAAAGGGGCAGGGATACTGGCTAATACCATTAACTAAAATATAATAATGGCACCTGCCTCTTTGTTTACATTCACCTGTTGGCTCAGAAATCTCTCGGATGGCAGCTAAAGGGAGGCAGAGATGTGTTATTGGTTGCTATGATGCTGTTGGCTGTGTAGCTGACAGCCTCCTAGCAACCATTGATACTTGCAGTGTGGCTGGGGATGAACATGCAATGATGATTCAGTAGGTTTTGCCAGGTACAAGAATCTGTTGCTAGTTGTGACATTTGTTGCACAAACCAATGCCAGATTTCTTGCGAACACCTGTTTATGAATTCCAGGGTCTGTGCACTACATTTGTGGCTATAAGCCCCCTCCTCTACTCCACCCTCTGTCTCTTATTATGCCAGAACAAAGGTGGTAACCCTAGTGAGATCCTGCCTGCACTTTTCCGCATCCTCCTATGCCTGTGGCCGCCTTTGGTACACCACCTATTTCTGCACAAACAGCTCTTCTTGTTATAGTCTAACACAGCCTTTCTCAACCTTTTCAACACAGAGGAACCCTTGAAATAATTCTCCGGTCTCGGGGAACCCCTGCTAAAAATGAACAATCTACAACTCATGATACATCAGTGTGATGGTCAGTGGGAAGAATGTTCCTTACACTTGTGGCCATTGGGAAGAATTACCCCTTACAGATAGCTAAAAAGATCAATGGTATCATTGGGAATTTATCTGAGAGGTAGAAATCGACCATTGATCAAGGAACCCCTAGCAACCTCGGGAGGAACCCTAGGGTTCCACGGAACCCTGGTTGAGAAACCCTGGTCTAACAAAACAGAGGCCTTCCCATATCTCAAAGTGATGCCTCACATGTGTTATGCAGACAATGTTTACATATGCGTGCGGAACCTACGTGTACATATGCATTTCCACATGAGCACTGGGGGGCAGGGGGTGCTTTTTTATTTTTTATATATTTTTTTTCATACAACTTTATTGCTATCACTAGGGATGAACAACATCCCTTGTAATAGCCTAGGCAGGGACAGATATTCTTTAGGGAGACCCCTGATTCCTCCTCTGTCCTCCAAGGAACAGATCTTCCCTGGCTGAAACACAGCACTGAAACTGGAAGTGCCACTTCTAGCTTCATTACCAGGACTGGGCAGCCAACCTGACTGCTTGCGGCTAGGGCTGCTGTTAGAAATCACAAGTACTTGGCAGGGCCCCCCCGAATATATCAAAACAATATTTTCACTAAAATCATTATTTGCGGACACAAACATAACAGAGAACCTATGTGAAATAGCCCTTTTTAATTTTTTTACATTTAACCACTTCCAGACCACCCGCCATCATTATAGGGCAGTCCTTTGAAGTGGAAAACCATTGTTATGGTAGCAGATAGCTACCATAACCCCAGGAACATTTTTCTTTTTGTCCGATAAAAGTGGTCTCTGTGGCAGATTCGCCAAAAGATCACTTTTATCAGGAGCAGAAGAGGGCCCCCCCCCACCCTCCCGCCAGGCTCCGGTCATCTCCGCTGCTTACCAGACCCATCTGCAGCAGCGGAGACAATGCCTGTGAGCCAAGTGAGTGGCAGATGCCGCCCACTTGGCTCCATAGCATTGCAGGGCGGAAGTGACGTTTGACGTCGCTTCTGCCCATAGCTCTTAAAGGGGACTTTTTTTCCCCCAATATCATATTATTTTTTATTTTTTTTTATTGCATTTAAGTGTAAATATGAGATCTGAGGTCTTTTTGACCCCAGATCTCATATTTAAGAGGTCCTGGCATGTTTTTTTCTATTACAAGGAATGTTTACATTTCTTGTAATAGGAATAAAAGTGATCAAAAAAAGTTTTGTTTTTTTTAAAGGACTGTGTAAAAATAAAAAATAAAATAAACAAATAAATAAATAAAAAATTTTAAACCACCCCATCCCACCAAGCTCGCGCCCGCATATGAAAACGGTGTTCAAAGCACACATGTGAGGTATCGCCGCGATCATTAGAGCAAAAGCAATAATTTTAGCTCTAGACCTCCTCTGTAACTCAAAACTGGCAACCTGTAGGAATTTTTAAACATCGCCGATGGATATTTTTAACTGCCAAAGTTTGTCGCCAATACTTCTGCCTGAAAGCGGATGGCAAGTTGTAAATATTGCTATCAGGATCATGGCTGCAGCATGCAGTAGCTGCAGCCATGATCTTGACATAACTGTTTTCTGCTCCAAGATGTATACATGGACTGTAAGTGGCTAATTATACATTTATTCTGTTAGTCCGTGGAGCTTATTCAAATAGTAAAAGGAAATTCGAAAACAAATCCGTTAGCTGATGAAATGTTCACTCTTCCAAAGAACACTGCACGTGAGGAGATCAAGCACACAGTGTTCCCGCTTATCCAAGCAGAGACGGTGTGCGCATGCGTGCCGGAGGCCGGGCTCGGCTGTATTTGTTGCAGTCAGGTTGCTATGGAGTCTCCTCAGAGAAGTATGGACGGCGCGGTGCTGGGTCAGGTACACGGAGCTCGGTGCCTTCACATTACACTGGTCAGCTGTAGTGAGAATTACGGGGATAAAGCTGTTTCACTCCATGTATTAGGAGGACTCTGTGGTGAGCCCACATTGGGATGTGTTGTACTGTACACAACTCCTTCACTATAGTACATAGCAGGGTACCTAATGACAGGCTCTAGAATATTACACAAGCAGGAAGGGTCAGTACAATTCAATGATACATAGCATTGTTATATAATAAAGCAATATACTGTCTAGGTCAATGATGGCCAACCTTGGCACCCCAGATGTTTTGGAACTACATTTCCCATGATGCTCATGTTCTCTGTAGTGTAGGTGAGCATCATGGGAATTGTAGTTCCAAAACACCTGGGTGCCAAGGTTCATCATCACTGATCTAGGTTCAGATCTCTGATCTCTGTGGGTGCAAAATCACCGCATTCCCCACCCGCAGAGAAACCTGCTATACTTTGGCAGACGCACAGGAGTGCTATAACACCCCTATGCGATTCAGTGCCGCGCAATTTTACACAAAAGGTTGGGGGCTTTGTTTCTTGTGGGTAGGGCAGCCTGTTGAAATTAATGAGCTGCTTTGCACATGCAATTTGAAAAATATATATGTGAACTGAGCCAAAGGCTGCCTTCTCATATATGTGGGTGCGGGTGTGTAAATCACATGCATTCCTGCACCCACATGCGAAGCATGGTGCTGCACAGAAAATGCACAGGGTGCCATTGACTATGGCACCCTCACACACCGAAAAACACGGTGCCGTTTCCTGCACATGGAAATCGCATGGTTCATCATGTGATTTCCATGCAGCCATGTAGAGCTGCACGATTCTGGCTAAAATGAGAATCACGATTTTTTTGCTTAGAATAAAGATCACGATTCTCGCGGCGTAACATCATCTTTCACATTATACAAAAAAATTGGGCTAACTTTACTGTTTTGTTTTTTTTTTTTTAATTCATTTTAGTGTATTTTTCCCAAAAAAATTGCACTTGAAAGACCTCTGCACAAATACCGTGTGACATAAAATATTGCAACAACCGCCATTTTATTGTCTAGGGTCTATGCTAAATATATATATATATATAATATTTGGGGATTCTAAGTAATTTTCTAGCAGAAAATACTATTATTAAAGTGGAGTTCCACTCGTTTTTTTGTTTATTAAAAGTCAGCAGCTACGAAAAGTGTAGCTGCTGACTTTTAATAAACAGTAACTTACCTGTCTCCCAGTCCAGCGATGGCTGCGCCCGAAGCCTCGCTCGTCCCCCCCCTCCTCCCGACGGCCGCGCCATTCCAAGTGTGGGCACCCGGCCCGGCTTCACGGCCGGGCACCCACTGCGCATGCGCGAGTCGCGCTGCGCATTCTTAGTGGCCAGGCAATCTTCTGGGACCTGTGACGTGTCCCAGAAGATTGCCAGGAGGGAGGGGCCGCCTAGGAGGAGAGGAGGAGTCGCCTAGGCGGCCCAGAGGCGGAAGGTGGAAGAGGGACAGGAAGTCCCTCTGAAACCTGGGGACACACTCCCCCCCCAAAAAAATTACATGCCAAATGTGGCATGTAAGGGGGTGAGGAGTGCTTAAAGCGGAAGTTCCATTTTTGGGTGGAACTCCGCTTTAACTTGTAAACAACAAATGTCAGAAAAAGATTTGGTCTTTATGCAGTTAAACTACTTTGATTACCAGAGGAGTTCTTCCCTTTGATCTATTTGTATCTCTCTCTTCTCTATCTCCCCTAGCTGATGATCTATTGTTACAATGTATCTCTCTCTTCTCTCCCTGTGCAGAGGAATATGCTGCTTTTTTTTTTTTGACAGCTCTTGTTACGCAATCTGACAGGGCAATTCAGCGCGACCCTGCACAGAGTGACTTCAGTGAGGCTTGCAAACAACTTCTGTAGTAGAAGTCAATGCAAGTCGCCTGAAGTCGCCCCCAAAGTGGTAAAGGAACCATTTTCTAAGTCGGAGAGACTTGTGTCGGTCCTATTAGAACAGTTCCATTGCACTGCGTGGAGCACGACTTGTCAGGCGACTTAGGCCCCTTTCACAAGATCGGACCGCTCGGATCCGTCTGTCAGTTTTTTATACGAATCCGAGCGGGCCACCCATAGACCTCTATGGGCAGTCGGATATCAGCGGAGATTTTTCCAATGACATCCGATCCGACATGATCCGTTCAAAATAGACATATGGGTGATACGTTCACCCATCCGTCTAGCGGATCGGAATGGATGGGATTGGATGAAAACGGACAGGTGGATCCGTTTCTATCCGACCTCCCGATAGAGGAGAGTGGTGAGCTGACAGGTCTGCACAGAGTGCAGAGACGGAGCTGTCATCCGCAGGCTCAGCAATCTCCCGCTGAGCTGGCGGACCCCTCTGAGCGGATCCGCTCAGTGTGAAAGGGGCCTTAAGTCGTCTGACAAGTCGCCCTGCACTGTTTACACAGAATCAAGGAAATGTCTGGTGTAGATCGTGAGGGGGGTTGAATTGAGATCGCAATCTTATAACGATTAATCGTGCAACTCTACAGCCATGTTTTAAGGCTAGGTTTACATCTGAGCATATGAGTGTGGGAAGGCGTGTAACGGCATACCCACATGCAGAGAAAAATGCTCTGCTGCTTAGGAGATTCCTGGGGGTACCAGCAATCCAAATAACACCCCAGGCACTGGAAATTGCAGCACGGTTTCCCATACTGGGAAGCTCACTTCACTATGTGGTTTCTTTACAGCTGTATTTGTGGAAAAGTTGCAGGGGCCTTATCCCTCCGTTTTCAGGAGGTACAGCAGCCCATTTTGTACCTAAGCAAATGCAGCCACTGGAAACTGCATAGATGTGAAGCAGGGGTAAAAAAGGTGCAGAGACCTTTTTCCTGGAGAAAATGCATGTAGAGCTGCATACATGTGACCGGGGCTTTTGGTATGTACTGGCCCTGCTTATGTAATTTTTTTCTATATTTTTAGTGGGTAAAAGCATAGCCCCCATTCACACCTGAGCGTTTTATCACATGATTCCTGAAGAGCAGCAATACTCAAGATGAAGAATTCCATTATTCTCAATGGGCCTGTTCACATCTGAGTGCTGTCTTGACTGTCAAGTGAAGGTCAATAAAGTACATTCTATTCTTTGAGGCAGAATCACACATTTTTTGGCCCCTATTTAACCTCCCTGGTGGTATGGTTATGTCAGATTTTTGCGTCTAAAAGCGATACATTGTTTTGCATAGAAATTTAGCGTTTTATATTGTAGGCCTGTAATTATTAGGAATAACTCACTTAAATCTGTCCAAACGAGTCTAGTAGAGAACCCGGGTATGATAAAGTTTGAAACACGAAATCATAAATTCTAATATAATAAATATCTATAAATAATTATCAAAAATAATAATATAATAGTAATAAAATGTATTCAATAATGTAATCAAATCAAAAACGCTGAAATTTGCTAATTTGCAGAATTGTCGCTGTCGTCACTTTCAGTGTCTGAAGATAAATTTCCCCACAAATTAGTATCACTCAATTCTGCAAATGATTCTTATTTACTATCGCTGTTTTCTAGCTGATCAAAAACCGCTTTTGACGTAAAGGGAAACTTTTTGGTTGCCATGCATATTCTCAAGTTTCCAGGCAGAAAGAATGACATATATAATATAAAAGTGCATGCAGGACACTGGGCAAACCACTAGGGACAAAGGGGATGTGAAATTATTTGATACAGTAATGTAATCTTACAGATTACAGTGTACTGTATGTTTGCTGTGTGTTTCACTTTTTGAAATTGCCGGTGGTCTCCGCCCCCGTGCGACGCAACGCTCGCAGGGAACGGAGCCCGGCACACAGAGGCATCGGGCGGAAGACACAGCCCGCTGACACAGCGGGGGGGGGACATCTCTGGATCCAGGGGACAAGGTAAGTAACACTGCCTATATCCAGCGATGCAATCCCGAGTGTAGCTCGGGGTTACCGCTCTTGGTACAGAAAATTCACCCCGAGCCACACTCGGGAATACCGCCAGGGGGGTTAATAATCTATGGGGCAAAATTGCACAATTCTGTTCCTGTCCCACACATCACATGTATGTAACGATGTCCCCAACCTCCAGGAGCCTAGTGGTGACCTACAGAGTCAGGGGTGGCTGACATTCCTCCTCAGGGTGCAGGTTACTAGGCGTGGTGGGTGTAGTGCAAGGTGAAATAATTGGACGCCAGTCACTTTTCTTAACAGGAACTGGTGGAGAGAGGGTTAGGCAAATGCAATGTGCAAACAGGCAGACTCCACAGACAAAAATAGAAATAGGTTGACAGCGATACAGAAAAAGGGCCTTTAAGCTGAATGCAGCAATCTGTATTTTCATAGCAACTGCTGTCTCCTATAGCAACACTTCACTTTCAATACATCACTGTAGATCTGCACACATAACTCACAGTATCCCTCTGTAGATCTTCACTCACATCTCACAGTATCCCACTGTAGATCATCAAGCTCCACCCACGCTATCCCGCCGGGTCCCTGACTTGACTCACAGCTACCCGCTGTACTTATCTTCAAGGTGCACCCACGCCACCTGCTGGGTTCCCAGATGACACTACTGAAGCTTTCCCACCTCTTCACCGTCCCCGGCTAGTGAAAAAGGGCTGCTCTGGTACCTCCATCCTCTCTACACCTGCCTCTGGTAACAGGAGTGGTTGTCCCTTTGTGGCAACTGCTTCTCCTTTACCGCTGGCACCGATCTGGCTCTCCCTCAGGCAGAACTCCTCAATTTGATTAAGCCTCCGACTTGCAGCCTTACTCAATGCTGCTGCTCGAATTCCTGGATAGTCCTCAGACAGGCCTAGCAGCCATGTGCTCCCGGGATAGGCCTCAGGCTTCTGGCCTAGAAACCCGGAGCCATGCGACACACGTCCACCCAGGTAGTCGCCCGGGTAGCCAAGAACCCCGATCATCTAACTCCTCCCAAATAAATAGTCTATCCCAGCATGCTCAGTGGCCGAAAGAAACTCCTGCTGAACGGCTGAGACATCACATTTACTCATAACCTGCATGCATGGTGATACATCATTCTAATATCAAAAGCAGCAGTGCCACCCTGTGACTTAGGGACTACTGCAGATTCAGGCTTAGAGCAAAATCAGTGGATCCACTGCCAATTAGCCAGGTTAGTTACCACCTAGCACAACTAAATTTGTTAGCAGCCCTGTTTAGGACCAGGGTGCTACATGCACAAACGTGTAAAAGTAAAATCACCAAGCTGGAGGCTAGTGCCCTATCAGGCAGAACCGGATGAAAACCAATAGGGCCCTAGGCAGAGTAATAGGTTGATGGTCCAAGACACTTTATTTTTTTTATCAGGAAGCAGATTTTCTCTTTTAGGGCTCATTCAGACCGACATTGACACCCATTCTGTGCACTGAGATGCTTTGTATTGCATCTGCAACCACCTCAGAGCTGCACACAAGCAGCTTATAGAAATGGATGCAGATGCATCAGCTGTATAAACACAACCACATGTTAAAATTTGACAAGTGTACAGTAGCAGGTGGACAGGTCTGAATGCACATTGTGTGTTCAGATCTATGCACCAGCTCCTGCCCGCTTGTAAAATTTTGACATGCGGTTGTGTCTGCAGCCACTGTATCTGCATCTATTTCTATAGGCTACCTGCATGCAGCTTTGTACTGTGATTGATTTCTTCCACCCTTAGCTTTACCTCCTTATGCCTGGTACACACAATGAAAATGATCATTTGTTTTTCTTGCATGCTAGTCTCATATCGAAAACGAATAGGTTACTAAAGTTACGAAAATTCTCATGCAACAGAATAAAAATTCGGAAGTGATGTAATGTGCTGTATTGTATTTTCGGACGAAAACTGTGCTGATTAAATGAAAATTGTACGATCTGGTATCATAGAAGAAACATTTTCGTGCTTGTCCCATCGGATAATTTCGCATGAATTGTCGTGATTGGCTCTCAAAAGCTGTGTACTAACGATAAGATTATCGTACAATTGATTAGAAAGCGATATTTTTCGTCTGATTTTCTCATAGTGTGTACAGGACCTCAACTGGCTCTACTGGCCAATATTGACCACTACTTGCTCTCAATCCTTCTGTGTCCCCACTTTAAAAACCTAATACTGTATATATTTTGCCTTGTGTAATACTCCAGGTAACCATAGTGTAAGCTTTACCACCTTCTGTATTCTCCCTTATAGCTGCAAAGGTTGTAAACTCATCCACCTTCTGTATTCTCTTTAATACCCTAAGGCTGGGTTCACACCTATGCCAATTGGATGCGGCTTAAACCGCATCCAATTCGCAGGACACTTGAAAAGACATTGTTTTCAATGTGTCCGGTTCACATATGTGCGGTACATTCGCACTCCGCATTGCACAAAAACGTGTGCGTTTTTTGTGCAATGCAGTGCGAATTCCAAGCCCATTGAGTTCAATGGGAGCGCATCTAACACGGAGATGCACTCCGCACTGAACGGGGATATTTTCCCCTGCTCATGGCCCCTCCCCCATCTCTCCCCCCGCAGCTGCTGCGCTGTGGGAACGGACAGGAGCTGCCGAACGGCGGCTCAACCCCTTCCCGGCAGCAGACAGGCTGGAATTCGCACCTGAATCCAGCTTATTGGACTGCAAGCTCTTCCACCTTGTGTAAACTCCCTTATGTCTTAAAAGAGTGTAAACGATTTACACCTTCTGTATTCTCCCTTATGACCTAATAGACTATAAGTGCTTCCACCTTCTGTATACCCCTAATAGATTGTAAGCTCCTCCACTTTTTATTACCTCCCTTATCCCCCAATAGATTGCAAGCTCTTGCATCTCATGTATCCTCCCTTATACACTAATAGATTGTAAGGTCTTCCACCTTCTACATCCTCCATTATAACCCCAAAAGATTGTAATATATGTCTTTCTACTCCTGAAAAGCCATACGTTAACTATGATTGCTATCACGTGGGAGGTAGCAGTGTGTAGCATTCAACACTCGGATAAAGGAAATTTTAGCACAAGATGTCTGTGGGGGGCAGTAGCAGAGAAAAAGTTGGTGTACCAAGGTGCTGCTAGTATTGTAAGGCACCAAATGTTACTAGGAGTTCACTGAACTGCCTGCCCTCTGCTTATACTCAATTTTTCTCAGTCCTTCTCAATTTAATTTGCCTGCTGTAGTGATATGATTATATGATAATTTGAGGTTTAGTGAACTGTTTATCTTTCCTCCCCTCCACCCACAATGCAGTACTAATGGCCTGAGTGGCCAATTATCAGGCCCCACTACTGTCACGTGGAGACACGGAGAACCTTTAACCCTTTCACACCAGGGCCGTCCGAGCATTAGCGGTAAAACACTGCGAATTTACAGCGCTTTACCGCTGTTTATAGCGGCAGCGGTGCGCTTTTAACTCCCCACAAGGGGTTAAAAGTGCCAGCTAGCGGCACTTCCGAAGCGGTGTTCAGGCGCTGCCCCATTGTTTTCAATGGGGAGGGGCAGTGGAGGAGCGGTGAATACACCCCTCCCACACCGCCCCAAAGATGCGGCTTGCAGGACTTTTTTTACTATCCCGCAAGTGCACCACCTCAGTGTGAAAGCACTCGGGCTTTCACACTGGGATGGATTGGGAGAGTTTTTCAGTCGCTATTTTTAGCGCAAATGTGCCTGAAAAAAGTTTGGGTGTGAAAGTGGTCTTAAAGCAGCTATTCATAGCTTACAGAGGGCTTTCCTTTCACTCCTAGCAAAATGAAAGGTGCACCATACAGTGGTTGTGGCAAGAAAACCTGTAAGCTTACCCCCTGGACATTTGCCGGGCCCTAGTCTTTCCCCATGGTTGCCCTGGTGTCAGGGTCAGAGCAGTTATACACATTTGGTTGTTTCATTTCTTCTTTTATGTATAGATTATAAATGTACCTCTGTTTTGGAATTCCAGACTATGGGGTTGATTTACTAAAGGCAAATAGACTGTGCAGTTTGCAGGATCAGTTGCACTCTGCAAGGAGATTTGCTCCAGAGCTTCGTACATTAGCTGAAGCTGCTCTTTGCAAAGAATACCCAATCACATGCAAGGAAAAAAAACAGCAAATTTGTGTACACATGATTGGATGATGGAAGTCAGCAGAGCTTCTTCTTATTTACTAAGCTCTGAAGCAAATGCCCTTGCAAAAACAATTCAACCTCTATATGTTTCTAAATAGAATCCTTATGCTGGCCAGTTGTCTGCCATTTTCAAACAGCTTTCAATTACAAAAACAACTGAACAGATCAAGGCAACTGAAAATCAACCATTTCAATCAAGACCATGAAGCAGTCAAAACTGTTTGTAATGGGTTGCCTTGACCTGTTTTATTGCTTTTGTGAAAGATGGGCATAATTACCTAAAATTACTGTGTATTGCCAGCATGAGAAAAAAATACTATTTACTAGCAGGATAAAAAAATGAATTGGGGCCCCCGTCTTGACTTGTGGGGTTTCATATTTTGGTTCATGGGCATAGAGCATTGGATGTTTACCATATTTCTATCATGACATTAGTTTCCTATAACTGACATATATAAAAAAATAAAGATGTCATTGTGTTTCCTAATGTCTGAAAAAATGCCTGATGTTTCACTAATTTCTAATGCAATCTTCTGTTTTTTTGTGTGTTTTAGGAAATCATAATCAATTGATGAAACAAGTAAAAAGTTATGAATTGATGCAGTAAAGTGGAAATATCCCCTCATTTAAAAAAGGTAATTTAAACAGATTTGTTTTAGTTCAGCTTAATGTGATTCTAAACCTTTCATTAAAAAAAAATGTTATACTTACGTGTTTGGGGACGCTAGAAGGTGTCCCTGCTGGTGTTCCTGGCTCCTCCTGCCTTCTGAGTACCCCCCTTGCAAGCTGCTTGCTAGAGGGGGGTAATCATGCATGCTCACTCCCAAGCCCCGCTGCCTGCATTCATAGACACAAACAGCATGGCTTTGCCCTGCCCCCGCTCCCTCATCATAGGAATTGATTGACAGCAGCAGGAGCCAATGGCTCAGGCTGCTATCAGACTGCCTCTGAGGAGGGAGAGAGAGGAGAGAGCCGCTGATGTTGTGCACAGTGCTTGATGGAGATCAGGCTCAGGTAAGTATGGAGGGGGGCTGCGCAGGGGATTCTGGACACAGAAGGTTTTTGTACCTTAATGTTGAGAATGCATTAAGGTAAAAAAAAACCTAAGGCTTTAGAACCACTTTACTTTCAAAATATTTATTGGAAATTTTACATAGGAAAGAACAAACATCAGTACCAAAGTACTGTTATCACCTAAACAAGTAAGAAAAATGTAAGTGATGCATATGATAGCAACACCAATGATAATAATAAAGTTATCAACAAATCGTGCAGAGGTCAATTTTCTTCCTCCAGATGCACCGACCAGATAGTTACATACACATTGGAGACCACCCAGCTATCAATAGGTCTAACATGTGAAGCTCAAAACCATCTTACTCCTGGGTAGTCAAACTCACATTAGAGGAAGAGTAAAAAAGAACAGAGGAAGAAAAGGAAAAATAAGGAAGGGGTCCGGACCAGAGTCAGAAGAAGTAAATGATACTTCAAACCCATATAAAAATATATTAATGTACTAGAGAGACATGCATATAGTTAGCCCATGGCTCCCAAATCCGTTCAAAGTTTTTGACAGTGTCCCTCAAATTGCTAATAATATTTTCATGTAACATGATCCAGGTGATTTTTTGCCTTGCCTGCGACAAGAATACAGTAGGTTGTTTCCAGGATTTGGCAAGAGTTATCTTAGCATTTTTCCACAGCGCACTGGATGGCTTCGCATGTCACCGCACAACACTGCAACACACCTTTTACCACGACAGAAATCAATTACAGCCTGGGGCTGTAGGACTCATGCACTAAGTTGGAGAGAAGGTCTCCAGCATTCTTATTTATATGAGTAACAGAGAGACAGGACAAGAGAAATCTACCCAAATGGGACACATAGATCAATGAAAATATGAAGTTTTACCACTATACCAATGTAATCAAAGCTAAACAAAATGTATTGTTTTAGCTTAGTTTTAACAACTTGAGCTCCAGAAGGTTTTACCTCCTTCATGGCCAGAGCATTTTTTTTCTATTTAGCACTGCGCTACTTTAACTGGTAATTGCACGGTCATGCAATGCTGTACACAAATTAAATGTTTTTCACACAGATAGAGCTTTCTTTTGGTGGTATTTGATGACCAGTGGGTTTTTATTTTTTTATTACATAAATGAAAAAAGACCAAGGATTTTCAGAAAAAAATAGATTTTCAATTTGTGTGAAAGGTATAGTTTCTACAAACTATGGGATATACTATATACTGATTTTCTAACACTCTGATCTAACACTAACGGATGCTGGGTGGGAACTGACACTGACATCACCATTGATACTAATACAGTGATCAGTGATAATTCTATACACTGTCGCTGTACTAATGACACTTGCTGGGAAGGGGTTAACATCCCTGGGTAATCACGGGTTTCAATGTGTGCCTAACAAGTGTTAATGTGTGTATTATGTACTGCTTTTTACTAAAATCTATTTTTTTCTTCTCCCAAGGAGATTGTTCTCTCTGTACAGAGCCCTGTGTTGCTTGCCAGCTGATCAGGTGGTCTCAGGCATGAATCACCAGCCGGAACCTGCTGACAAAATCCTGCTGTGTCCAATCACAGCAGGAGTCAGCGAAGGGGGGCACGAGTGCTCTGTGCCTGGAAGCATAGAGCGACATAGAGGTATGTTGCTGTGCCTGTAGGAGCCGCCCGCCTGCAGTACAAGGTGGTTGGGCGGTCCTGAAGCAGTTAAATCATACCTATCATGGCTAGGTCCACCATTAATGAAGTGTTTAATCTGGTCAAGCCCATTACAAAAATTTTTCACATCTGTTTTAGATTTACCACCAACAGTGTATCATAAGGGCCTTCCTTATTAGACATAATTTGGTTTAACTGAAATTAATTTAGATAGTCTGGTAATTCTATACTGTTAGTAAATATAAAGGAGATTA
>BLSH010095757.1:457138-468069 GCA_018402905.1 Glandirana rugosa
AAACTCTAGGTCTTAGCCGGACTGGGGCGGGAAAAACCGGTGGTGTTTCTCCAAACTCATTTTTGGCGTCTTGGAGAGGAGGTCACCTTGACCGTGGTGCTGCGGGTACAGGCGCTCCCTGACCTGGCGCGAATTGTCAAGGAGGTCGGCGGGGACGCCTTCAGAATCTAAACTGCGGAGGATAAGCCTTCCTCAGCGTGACGGGTTGCCCCCGCCCATATCTCGGGTGGGGGGCCGGTTATTGGAGTTTGCGGACTGCTGGACAGCTCACATCTCCGATCGGTGGATCCTGGATGTGGTGTCCACCAGTTACCGGATAGAGTTCAAAGCTCTGCCCCCAGACAGGTTCTTTCCCTCAAATCTAAGACTTCCGCAGGGGCGGCTGGAGGAACTGTTAAGCGCGGTCCAGTCCCTCGCGGACATGGGCGTCGTGGTGCCAGTTCCACTGGAGGAGAGGTTCTGCGGTTTTTACTCAAACCTCTTTGTGGTGGCCAAAAAGGGCGGGGTCAGGCCGATTCTGGATCTCAAAGCTCTGAACTGCTTTGTCAAAGCACAGAAATTCAAGATGGAGTCCATTCGCTCGGTCGTTGCTGCCCTGCATCAAGGGGAATTCTTGGCATCCCTGTACATCAGGGATACCTATCTGCACGTTCCCATCTGCCAAAAACACCAGCGTTTTCTGCGTTTCGCAGTGGGAGACCTGCACTACCAGTTTGTGGCCCTACCGTTCAGTCTGGCCTCGGCTCCCAGGGTGTTCACCAAGGAGTTGGCACCGGTCCTAGCTCTGCTAAGACAGAGAGGTATCGCAGAATCACGGCTTCTACACTAAGGGACTTTGGTTGGCTCATCAACCTGCAAAAGTCCTCGCTAGCCCCCTCATGTCGTCTGGAATACCTCGGTCTGATTCTAGACACGGTGCAGGCGAAGGTGTTCTTGCCTCCCAACAAGCTATTGGGGCTGCAAGTGGCGGTTCGGACCCTACTGTCGCGCCGGAGGTCCTCCTTAAGGTTCTGCATGCGGGTGTTGGGACTCATGGTTTCGTCCTTCGAGGCGATACCTTACGCCCAGAGTCACACTCGGCTTCTGCAGAAGGCGATTCTGTCAAGGTGGGACAAATCTCCCCTTTCTCTGGACAGACTGATCCGTTTGGACCACCAGACCAGGGGATCACTGACTTGGTGGCTCCAGGCTCCAACACGGACTCTGGGAAAGTCTTTTCTTCCCCTCAACTGGTCGATTGTAACGATGGATGCCAGCCTGATGGGCTGGGGAGGGGTGTTGGGTCAGTTGTCTGCTCAGGGCCGTTGGTCAGATCAGGAAGCTCGACTTCCGATAAATGTGTTGGAACTGAGAGCGAACAGGCTTTGCTTGTCCCATTGGTCGACAAGGCTGCATGGCCTCCCTGTCCGGGTTCAGTCGGACAATGCCACAGCTGTGGCGTATGTGAACCATCAAGGAGGTACAAGGAGTTCCGCGGCAGCTGCAGAGGCTGCTCTGATTCTCCGCTGGGCGGAACAACATGTCCCGGCGCTCTCCACAATTTACATTCCGGGAGTGGAGAACTGGCAGGCGGACTTTCTCAGTCGCCAGACACTGGACCAGGAGGAATGGTCCCTGCATCCGGAGGTGTTTCGCCAGATTTGCTGCAAGTGGGGCACACCAGAGGTAGACCTCATGGCGTCCAGGTTCAATCACAAGGTCGAGACCTTCGTGTGCAGAACAAGAGATCCGTTGGCGGTCGCCACGGACGCGCTGGTGGCTCCTTGGGGTCGGTATCGGTTAATATACCTCTTCCCTCCCCTGAAGCTGTTGCCTCGGGTTCTGCGCAGGATAGCTGCGGAGGGTATTCCGACGATCCTGGTCTCTCCCGATTGGCCTTGGCGCACTTGGTACGCCGATCTGGTTCGGATGGTGGCGGATGCCCCTTGGCGGCTTCCGCTTCGCGAAGACCTGCTGTCCCAAGGTCCCATCTTGCACCCTGCTTTACCCTCGCTGGCTTTGACAGCTTGGCTATTGAGGCCCAGGTATTGAGGGATCGGGGAGTCGCTGACTCTGTAATCCCTACTATGCTTAAGGCACGTAAGTGCACTTCGTGCAAAATTTATCACAGGACCTGGAAAGCCTATATTGCATGGTGCGAAGCGGGGGTTGGAACCTTCGCTCTTATTTGGTGTCCAGGGTGTTGACTTTTCTGCAACAGGGCCTGGACAAGAGCCTGGCATTGAGTACGCTCAAGGGCCAGATTTCGCCCTTAGCGGTCCTTTTTCAGAGACCTTTGGCTTCCCATTCGCTGATCCGCACATTTGTACAGGGTGTACGTCATGTGGCTCCCCAGTTTCGGCCGCCTCTGGCACCGTGGGATTTGAATCTGGTGCTCTCTGTTTTACAGAAACCACCGTATGAGAAGATTAGGGACATTCCCTTGTCCCTTTTGTCGCAGAAGGTTGCCTTCTTAGTGGCTGTCACATCCGCACGGCGGGTGTCGGAATTGGCTGCCTTGTCCTGCAAGTCCCCGTACTTGATCCTTCATAATGACAAGGCGGTGTTGCGACTTCCACCTTCTTTCCTTCCGAAGGTGGTCTCTTCTTTTCATTTGAAAGAGGATATTATCCTTCCTTCATTATGTCCTCACCCTAAACATCCTAAGGAATGTGAGTTACACTCTTTGGATGTGGTGAGGGCCCTGCGGGTTTATTTGAGTGCTACAGCTTCCTTTCAGAAGTCTGACTCGTTGTTTGTGTTACCAGGGGGCTCCAAACAGGGTTCGGCAGCCTCGTCGGCTACCATTTCCCGTTGGATTAGACAGACCGTGACTCATGCGTATGAGCTTCGGGGCAAGGTTCCCCCTTTTCCGATCACGGCTCATTCCACCAGGTCGGTCAGCACCTCCTGGGCGTTCAGGCACCAGGCTTCGGTGTCTCAGGTGTGCAAGGCGGCCACTTGGGCCTCAGTGCACACGTTTACTAAGTTTTACAAAGTTGATATGTCGGCATCTGCGGATGCTGCTTTTGGCCGCAAAGTTTTGCGAGCAGCGGTGTGAGTGCGTCTGGCGCTCCCTGAGAGGGTTCTGTTGGGTACAGTTGTTGTTGTTGTTTGCCCACCCCTCTAGTTTTTGGCACTGCTTTGGGACGTCCCCACGTGTCATTTAAGAAGAGCTGCGTCTGTCAGTGAACGTAAGAGAAAAAGGGATTTTATTATAACTTTCCGTAAAATCCTTTTCTCTGCGTTCACTGACAGACACAGCTCCCACCCCTCTGGTTTTTTTGTTGCACTGCTTGTGACAAACTGAATGCTATTGGCCAGCAGGGGGTTTTATAGGCTCAGGTGAGGACGGCCCCCATGGGAGGGGCCAGCCTATCCCTGATGCTTTTGCATCTGTTTTGCCTAGTCACTCCTGATAGGAAGACATAAAACCCCACGTGTCATTTAAGAAGAGCTGCGTCTTTCAGTGAACTCAGAGAAAAGGATTTTACGGTAAGTTATAATAAAATCCCTTTTTCCTTTTCAATCTACAGCCGCTGTAATTTTCTGAAAATGCAAAATAGTCAAATATGGCTACTTGGAGTTGTCCTGTACACAGAATGTGTACTGACCACCCCCCCCCCCAAAAAACATAATTTCCTGCTTGTGTGATTGACTCACTGATTTTCCCAGAAGTCTGCACTAAGATACAAGTCAAATTTCAAGCATCCCCTACAACAAAAATGTCATTTGGTGAGATACTTCCAATAGGAACATGTCTAAAGGGATGCAGGCCCAGTAGATTTCCTCATTAGTGCTCTGCAGGTGCACAGATGACAGATAATTATGAAACCACTCCCATTACACCCACTCAGCACAGAGGCACAGAGAAACAAACAGGGATTTCTTCAGAATAAAAAAAGTAGCAATCTGCAACAAAGGTTGTTATAATCCCTGCAATGTACATAGATCACCCAGAGGGAATTTTTTTTTTCTCAACAAAAGCAATGCATCTTACAAAGTTGGTACATAGGTGGACCTGTTTGTGATAACCTTCCATTTAAAGCAGTATTAAACCCAAAAGCAAACATTTATTATGTTGCAGCTTATCAATTTTTAGATGTGGTGGCTGTATTCATTCACTTTTTTTAGGTTTCCCTTCCTTTTTTTCACCTGGTGATTATGGCCAGTAAGTATGTTGTTATTCAAAACAACACGTTCTCTTTCGGATGTAGCATTCAGAGGTTTGAGAGACATTCACCACTGATAGGGGTGCTTACAATGATCAGCTTTTATTTATTCATCCCAGAAGGAAAAAAAATGTTCCTGTAACTTCTTATAAAGTATTAGATGGAGTTTGGTTTCAATTTGTTACTGCTTTTAGATCTGCTAGTACATATATTACTACCCTTCCCCTAGACTGACAATGCTGTTGTCCACAGGTACCCTCTGTGCTCATTCATTCAGAGTGGGGGCACAGGGGGTGTGTTACTGGCTGAATCACCAGGCAAAACCAGAGAGAGAAAAAAAAACTAAAAAAAAAGAAAAATAATGCAGCCACTATGTCTAATGATTGGTAAGCTGCAATATATCCCATTTTTTGGTTTATGATTTAATACCACTTTAAGCTCCATTTACAGCATGATGATTACAGCCCTACCCACAATGCACATGTTAAGCTGTTGCTTTCTGTTGATTATTTGTTCACCTTAAAGGAGAAGTATAGCCAAAGTTCTCTGCTGACGTCACGGATGTCAGTCCAGGCACCGCGTCATAGTGACAATAAAGTCTGGATCCGCCAGGTGCCTGGATTGACACCCGGCTCAGCCTGAGAGCCTGAGAGGGCTGCCCCCGCCCCCTCCAAAGCCCAGTGCTTCAATGAGCGAGGAGGGAGCAGAGCAGAGAGCTGTGACTGACAGTCTACAGCACTCTGATCACGGAGCTCTGCAAACCGAGTGATCGGCGGTGTTCGATCACTCAGTTCTCAGTGCAGAGGCGCCAGGGGACAGATGCAGCATCAGAGCCATGCTGCATCCACTTAGTATGTTTAAAAGAGAAGTAAAGGAATTTTTTGTTTTCAGATTAATACTTACCTAACCATAGTCGGACACTTTATACCTCAATATGTGTTTATTTTATACAGGGAGCACCCCTTCTTGTGAACAGCAGCAAATACAGGAGATTTGTGCGATACAAGAAAATAAACATGGGAGTAGTGATTTGGTGACTGTAGTAAACACAGACCTACACTGTGAAGGTATGTTCATTGAAGAACTGACAACATAGCAGTTTTAACGTTTTTTGTAAAAGACACATAGTATTTTGTATTGTGAGCATATTGCTTTACATGTATTAATAGGAATGCATGTATTTAATTAATATAGATACTCAAAAATTAAAAATAAATGTATAGCAGTCTGAATACTCAGGTACAGGACAAAGTCTCTTAGAGGTTTATATTGAATAGTCAGAATGTAAACCCAATCAGACTAAAATACATGCAAATTGAGTCCTTTAGAAGCCAAAGTAAAAGAATGAGGCTTATTTTGAATTGCAAAAAACGCACTAAACACATACTAAACCAAACACAAAATAGCAGCCCTGCCACTCTGATTTTAAAATATCCGTCACCCATGCCCCCTTGCCACCTCATTCATCTACTGAAACCCAGTGAGATACCTGATGTCCCATATCCCAATTCAGTTTATTTTTGCTATAGGTCTACTTTGAGTCAACATGTTATATGATTATTTCCTGTTATATTATATATAATTAAAGCAGTAATAAACCCAAAAGCAGATATTTATTACTTTGCAGCTTACCAATTCTTAGATGTGATGACTGTATTAGTTTCCTTTTTTAGGCTTGCTTTCTTCTATTTTCATCTGGTGATCCGGCCAGAAAATCTGTTATCTTTCAAAACCACAAGTTCTCCAGCAGACTATATCAGTTTACATGGTTGAGACAACCCATGTAACACTGGCAGGGGTGATTAAAATGATAAGATTCTAATATTTAATGCAAAACCTTTATCCCAAAAGGGAAAAAAACGGCTGTAACTGACTATAAATGTACTTCAATTTGTTAGTGTATCTAAATTTGCTTATACATTTAACATTACCCCCCACACACACACACACCCCAGATTGGCAATGCTGCTGTCTGCTATGCCTCGTGTTCCTTGCTTCAGAGTTGTGTCTTACTAATACAGTAGGTGCGTTACTGACAATATCACCAGGTGAAAACAGAGGGGAAAAAAGCCAAATAGAAGAAAAGAAAACTGATGCAGCCACCACGTCTAATGATTGGTAAACTGCAATATAATACATTTTTGTTTTTTGGTTTCTTTAAATCGTAAAAACACTGCACCCATTTAGTGGGGAAATTTGTATCAATAAAATAAAACATAAAAGTAAATGTGAAAGAGAATCAACTACAGTACTCAAAACTCCAATTGCCATAAATAATAAAAATTTACATTTCGTCACATTTGGACACCAATTGTTTATAAAAAGGACTTTTTCGTTCACATTCAGCATTTTGGAAATACAGTAACTGTATGAGCGTTATTCTCATATATAGTATATTATATACAGCCCTGCTGTTGACTGAACACACAATGTACAGTCTAGTTCAGGGGTCTCCAAATAAGGGCCAGTTTACTGTCCTTCAGACTTTGAGGGGCCGGACTATGGTCAGTGGGAGTAGAAAATACCCCAACATCAATGAGAGTAAACAATGCCCCATCATTGGTATCAGTGGGAGGAATAGTTCCCCATCATTAGTATTGGTGGGAGGAATAGTGCCCCATTGTTGGTATCAGTGGAAAGACAAGTGCCCCATTATTAATGTCAGTGGGAGGAATGGTGCCCCATTATTGGTGACAGTGGGAATAATAGTGCCCCATTATTGGTGTGAGTGGGAGGAATAGTGCCCCATTATTGGTATTGTTGGCAGGAATAGTGCCCCATCATTGGTGTCAGTGGGAGAAATAGTGCCCATCATTGGTATCGGTGGGAGGAATAGTGCCCATCATCGGTATCGGTGGGAGGAATAGTGCCCCATGTTTTATTATTGGTGAAAGGAATAGTGCCCCATCATTGGTGTTAGTGGGAGAAATCGTGCCCCATCGTTGGTGTCAGTGGGAGGAGGAATAATGCCCGGTTGTTGGTGTCAGTGGATATTATAGTGCCCCACTGTTGCTGACAGTGGAAGGAATAATACCTCAAGGGCCGGATAAAGGCAAGCAAAGGGTTACATCTGGCCTCTGGGCTGCAGTTTGGAGACCACTGGTCTAGTTGATTTGTTTCCATGCCAATTATTTGTAAATATGAAAAAGGATCTTTTTGATGTTTATATCCATTTTTTCTGATTTTTAACGATTTACAGCTTATCTGGTGTTAAGATGCCTAAAACTTTAAACTATAATTTTAATTTCAAATGGTTGAATTATTAAAGCTAAACAAAGTTTTTATGTGAACAGCTAGTGCACAGGTTTTCTCTGTATGAAGCTTATTGCAAAGAAAGCCAAAAAAGTATTTTGTGCTGGGTTACAGTGAGAGTTAAAGTAGATGTAAAAAAATCAGCACTGATTATGACATTTTAAAACGTATCAAGCAAAATAGGATCAGTGTACCCAAAGAAACCCCTGAAGGTTTGGTTATTGCCACATCCCAAATGTATAGAGAGAGAAAAAAAGGAGAATTTTAACGGGACTTTAGAGGCGATGCCTAACAGTCAAGTGTAGTAAAAAAGGTTTTCATTGATAATATATTTTTAAAAATTGCCTAATTCAAGGATTGTACATATAGGGAATAAAAACAAGTCACATGACAAAGGAAGTACTTAGATGTGTGCTAGAAGTCCAGCGTTTCAACTTTTAATGAGTCTTCTTCAGGGAGCCTTAATTCCGTACAAAAGTACATTCAAACACTAGGAAGTAAATAACAATAAATATCACAGGTCTCAGCATAATGAGTATACATGACAATATTGATCAGAATTCATAATAATATATAACGTATCAAAAAACATGACAATGTGAACCTGAACTTACCATGCCAGTGAGTAGGAAGTGCAAATGCCAACTGCTCAACCCGCAGGATATATATATAATATATTCAGAATATATTTTTTATATATATATTTATAGACGGAATTAAGACTCCCTGAAGAAGACTCATTAAAAGTCGATACGTTGGACTTCTACCATACATCTAAGTACTTGTTTTTATTCCCTATATGTACAATCCTTGAATTATGCAATTTTTAAAAATATATTATCAATAAAAACCTTTTTTACTACACTTGACTGTTTTGCATCGCCTCTAAAGTCCTGTCAAAATTCTCCTTTTTTTCTAATTTTACAATGTAAGCAATACAGTGCATGGTGGGCAAACAATAGTTTCCTTCTTTTTTTTTTTTGACAGACTGGATTCGTGACCATCGAGCCCCTACACCTGCTGCAAGTAGATTAAACAGTGATGATTACCCAGTATATTGGAGCAACCTGAGCACACTAAGCTGTATCCAGGAACAGCATAAATATCCTATCACTGAACAAATACATCATGGACAGTTAATGCGCAGAGGGCCAGCAGATTTTCCATTAAAAAGGCGCCATAAGCAGTCATTGCAAAATGTAAATGTTCTGACACATATTAATGATGGTGCTCACTACCAACATTCCGTTCCTGAATTTACCTTTAATGACATTACAAGGTCAGCTTACCACACAGGACGTGTGACAGAGTTATTGAACAAGCCAATGATCTCTAGCCTGCCCTATAGCAGCATGGAAGACAGCATTGCAAAGCTGCAGCGAAGGATACAAGATAAGATTCACAATGTGCTGCTGTCACCTCACAACATCCCAGAAGTATCAAAAAGAATTCCCCTGCAGCAGCTTGCTCTTGGTAAATCACTTTCTTCAATTTACAGTATATCCTAAATGCATAATCTGATTTAAAAAAATCTATTTTACCTAGGGCAAAAAGTAAAGAACTTTAGTTAATACAGTACAAAACACAATAAATCATAATAACCAAATGGAATCAGAAATATTTTTTTCATGTACAAGTCAGAATGTATATTTTATGTACAGTATCTAAAAAAACTGAAAGATGTACTTGCATTAATAAAGCATAGATTTACTTTTTACCTATAAGTCAATTAAATATTTTCTGCCTTCTATATATTACAGTAAATAGGAATTGTAAGTGTAAAAAAAAGTGTAATTTAGATTGAGGCCCACTGTCAAAAAACAACCCTTGAGATATAAGGATTCTCATATTTATATGTGAAACTTGGAGTACAGTCTCATTAAGCAAGTGTAAACATGTTAGATGTAATGTCACTTCCTTTCAGTAGTGAGGCTAAGACAAAAGTGATGTATTTCTTTCCTGTTTAGCTCAGCCACAATAGATCACTAATCTGTTCCTGTGGAGCTGCATGGGAGGAATCTATTCATGTATCTATCTCCTAAAAACAAATAAATGAAAAAAATCCCCATGTCCATGGCAGATGACCTGGATGACACATGCATTTACTGCAAGTTCACTAAATGATTACACTGGGCTATTTGGAGTTTTAGCGAATGCAGACCTGTTAAAAGCCAGCATGCTAATTTGTACCTGTGCAAACCCAACCAGGTGTTATGTAAATGTTATGCCAAAATGTACTTTTTTCTGCGTGCAGTGCAATGTAGTGTCAAAACAGGAAGACATTTCCTCTTAAAAAAATACTGTTCACTTTGAGCTTTACTATTCCACAACATAATGTGCATAAAGCTCTATCTGCCCCAATAGAAGCAATGTGTGTTAGGGTAGACTACAAAAGGTTTAAGGTGTGTAAACCAAGGTATCTCCAAAACAAAACAAAATATTTTGGAACTCATGGGTATTATAGGGAGAAAAAGGTTTAGGGACTTAAGTGGCTGAATTACCACTTGACCTCCAGAAGGTTTTACTCCCTTCATGAACAGGGCATTTTTTGCTATTCAGCACTGATATATATATATATGTGATCCCGCACTTCCGCCTACAAGGGGGCACGCTGGCACCGGTGGTGGGCCACTTTAACTGTGATTGTTCACAACAGAAGCCGATCTGTGGGTGCCGGGCACTTGATCACCGCCAGCACCCGCCGATCGTTGGGCAGAGACTCAGAATGGAGCTTTACCTTTGTAAACAAGACAGAGGTTGGTTGTGACGGGGGGAAGTTTTTGCAGGAACTAAAATCCATCTCTCCCCCTAGTAAAAGCAGCACACATAGTAAACACAAATACTTGCTAGGCACACAGTTAACCCTTTGATCGCCCTAGATGTTTAACCCCTTCCCAGACAGTGTCATTAATACAGTGACAGTGCATATTTTTAGCACTGATCACTGTATTAGTGTCACTGGTTTCTGCAAAGTGTCAGTTAGTGTCCGTTTGTCCACCACAACATGGCAGTCCCACTATAAATTGCTGATCTCCGCCATTACTACTATAAAAAAATTTTTTTAACCACTTCCCGCCGGGTGGACGTCCATGGACGTCCTAGACTTTGAGGGTTAATATCTGAATGGTGCCAGCAGCTAGAGGCACCATTCAGATATCATTTTTTCCAGCTGGCGATTTTGTACACCACAAGAACGATCATAGCGGCAGTTCAGCCGCTTGATCGTTCTTGTAGGCAGCGGGAGGGGACGTCCCCCCCCTCCCGCCGCCATTCGGTGCTTCTCCCGTGCCGCCCGTACGATCGGCGGCAGGGAGAAGAGATCCGTCGCCGCTGGAGTGTCGTCAGGGAGATGACTGATGACCATCTGGTCACCAGTCATCTCTATGACCCTCGGAGGACCGGGCGCGATGTTATGACGTCACGCCCGGCCCGGCTTTTGTAAACAAAGCCGTGATCACGGCTGGAAAGGCTGGGATCGGAAATTTTTTTTCTGATCTCAGTCTTTCCAGCCTGCAGGAGAGATGTGAG